>PVJS01054496.1:0-12940 GCA_004027185.1 Glis glis | reverse complement strand
CCATAGGTGTAGACAGAGAGAGACATAGGGACAGCCCAAGTGGAGACAGCGGAGACCCATGCTTGCAGTGAGAGGGGCAATAGCGGCACTGGTTGCCTGCACAGATATTGAGAGGCACCAGGCAAGGGTCCCAATCACTGAAGGAGACCAAGAATTGGGCCTGCAAATGGACATTATACCGAGCAAGTGAGAATAACCATTCAGTAAAGGCTATTCACCTTTAAGGCTCACCTAATAGCAACTATCTACCTCCAGGATAAGAAGCTATAAAGGGAGAGAGATTAGACATAGGAAACCTACAGAGTGAGAGAGAGAGAGAGAGAGAGCTACCAAAAGCAACAAAGGCATAAACATAAAAAACCTGAAATCATGAAAAGGAAGAATAGCAAAGAAACAATGAGCTCCCACAACCCCACAACAACAGAACCCACCAACACAGAAGTGCAAAGATTGCCAGAAGGACAATTCGGTACTTCAATAGTAGAAATGATACAGGATTTCTGAAAAGAATTCAGAGAGAGTCTGAAAGTAATGAAGGATCAAATAAACAAAGAATCTGACACCTTGAACAGGAATCAAAAAGAAGCTCTGAAGGAAGTAAAGGATGCAGTAATTGAAATGAAGGCATCAATACAGACCATCAACAATAGACTAGACCACATGGAAAACAGAATCTCACTCTTAGAAGATGACCTTTCCAAAAATGAACGTATAGTATATAAATTAGAAAAAACAATTCAACAGCATGAATTGGATATTGAAGAGATCTCGGCAAGTCTTAAAAGAGAAAACCTAAGAATAATAGACATAGAAGAGGGAATAGAAGCTGAAACCAAAGGAATCAATAATCTATTTAGAGAAGTAATATTAAAAAATTTCCAAACATAGACAAAGAGGTCGACACACAGGTACAGGAAACATATAGGACCCCTAATAGACAAGATCAGAGAAGAGTTTCACCACACTACATAATAATAAAATTGACTAATGTAGAGGCTAGGAGAGAATACGAAAGGCAGTGAGAGTAAAAGACCAAGTAACATTCAGAGGCAAACCAATAAGAATCACTCCCAACCTTTCAAACCAAGACATGAAAGCCAGGAGGGCCTGGAGCGACATATTCCAAACTCTGGAAGAAAACAACTTCCAGCCAAGGTTTATCTACCCAGCAAAGATATCTATCAAATTTGATGGGGAAATAAAAACCTTCCATGACAAACAGAAGCTGAAAGACTTTATGTCTTCTAAGCCAGCACTAGAGAAAATACTCAAAGAGATTAATTACAAGGAAGAAATAATAAGGAAATGCCAGAACCAGAGAAACAGTGATTTCCATCAAACAAACAACTAGGCAAAGAACAAACACTACCTCAAACAAAAATTAAAACTCAAAATGTTAGGAATTAAACCCATCTCTCAATAATCATGCTGAATATAAATGGCCTCAACTCCCCAATCAAAAGACATAAGGTGGCAAAATGGATTCGAAAATCAAAATCCGCCGGGCATGATAGCGCACGCTTGTAATCCCAGTACTTGGGAGGCGGATACTGGAGGATCCAGGTTCACGGCCAGCCTCAGCTACTTATTGAGGCCCTCCACAACTTCGTGAGACCGGGTTTCAAAATAAAGTATAAAAAATAGGGCCGGGGGGTGTAGCTCGGAGGTAAAACGCCCCTGGGTTCAATCCCTGGTACCGCAAAAAAAAAAAAAAATCACAATCCAAGTATATGCTGCCTGCAAGAAACACACCTTACAAGTAAAGATACGCACAAACTAAAGGTGAAGGGATGGAGCAAGATAATCCATGCTAACGGAGCTTGAAAACAAGCAGGAGTAGCAATTATGACATCAGACAAATTAGACTTCAAACCTAAACTTATCAGAAGAGACAAAGAAGGTTATTTCTTACTGGTAAAAGGAATAATCCAGCAAGAGGATATAACAGTAGTCAACATTTATGCCCCAAACATAGGTGCAACCACTTTCATAAAAGAAACTCTTCGTGACATTAAATCACACATAGATCCCAATACTATAATATTGGGAGACTTCAACACACCTCTCACACCACTAGATTGATCTTCAAGACAAAAGGTCAGTAAAGATGCCTCAGACCTAAGGAACACCACAAACCAAATGGACCTAGTAGACACATACAGAATATTCCACCCAACTACAGCTGAATTCACATTTTTTTTTCAGTTGCTCATGGAACCTTCTCTAAAATAGACCATATCCTAGGCCACAAAGTGAGTACTAGCAAATTTTAAAAATGTGATATTATCCCCTGTGTCTTTTCAGACTATAATGGAATGAAACTAGAAATCAACTATAGGAAGACCCAGAGAAACCTCATAAACACATGGAGACTGAACACCACATGGCTGAATGAGGAATGGGTCAGAAAAGAAATAAGGGGAGAAATTAATAAATTCCTAGAAACAAACGAAAACAGAGACACAACATATCAAAATCTCTGGGACACCCTGAAGGCAGTATTAAGAGGAAAATTCATAGCACTGAGTGCCCACATAAGAAGAACAGAAAATCACCAAATAAATAACCTAAAAACACACCTCAAAGCCCTTGAAAAGCAGGAACAGTCTAACCCCAAAGTCAGTAGAAGACAGGAAATTATGAAAATAAGAGCAGAAATCAATGAAATAGAGAATAAAAAAATGCAAAAAATCAACAAAACCAAAATCTGGTTCCTTGAAAACATAAACAAAATAGATAAATGACTAGCCAACCTAACCAAAAGAAAGAATCAACCCAAATTACTAAAATAAGAGATGAAAAAGGTGATATTACCACCGACAGCATAGAAATCCAGAGGATTATCAGAAACTACTTTGAAAAACTATACTCCAACAAAACGGAAAACCTAGAAGAAATTGACAGATTTTTAGACACGTACAACCTTCCTAAGTTGAATCAAGAAGATATAGAAAATTTAAATCAACCAATAGCAATCAAAGAGATTGAAGCAGCAATAAGGAGCCTACCATCAAAGAAATGCCCAGGTCCTGATGGTTTCCCAGGTGAATTTTATAAAACCTTTATAGAAGAACTAATCCCAATACTCCTCAATTTATTCCATGAAATAGAAAGAAATGGGACTCTCCCAAACACATTCTATGAAGCCAACATCACACTAATACCAAAACCAAATAAAAAATGCTCAAGAAAAGAAAACTGCAGACCTATATCATTGATGAACTTAGACGCAATACTTCTAAACAAAATACTATCAACATGCATTCAAAACCACATCAAGAAAATCATACATCATGACCAAGTCGGGTTCATCCCAGGGATGCAAGTCTGGTTCAACATACGAAAAACAATCCATGTAATCCACCACATAAACAGGACTAAAGACAAAAATCACATGATCATTTCAATAGATGCTGAAAAAGCATTTGACAAAATCCAACACCCCTTCATGATAAGAACTCTGCAGACAATCAGAATAGAACGACCATACCTCAACATCATAAAGGCAATATACAATAGGCCCACAGCCAACATCATACTGAATGGGGAAAAACTTCAAGAGTTCCCCTTAAAAACAGGAACAAGACAAGGATGTCCACTGTCACCACTCCTTTTCAATATAGTAATTGAGATTCCAGCTAGAGCAATAAGGCTAGAGAAGGAAATAAAATGAGTACAAATAGGAAAAGAAGAACTGAAACTATATTTGCAGATGACATGATATTATACTTAGAAGATCCAGCAAACTCAACCAAAAGGCTCATAGAACTGATCAACAAATTTAGCAAAGTGTCTGGATACAAAATCAATCTTAAGAAATCAGAAGCTTTTCTGTATGCCAACCATAAATCCACTGAAAAAGAAATCCAGAAGATATTTCCACTCATGATATCCCCCAAAACAATAAAATACTTGGGAATAAACCTAACCAAAGAGGTAAAAGACCGCTACAAGGAAAATTTTAAGACATTGAAAAAAGAAATTGAAGAAGATCTTAGAAGATCTTAGAAGATCTCCCATGCTTTTGAGTAGGCGGAATAAATATCATCAAATGGCCATTTTTCCAAAAGTGATCTACAGATTCAATGCAATGCCCATTAAATTACCAAAGTCATTCTTCACTGACATAGAAAAATCTGTCCTTAAATTCATTTGGGACAACAAAAAACCCAGAATAGCCAAAATAGTTCTCAGCAACAAGAACCATGCAGAAGGCATCACAATACCTGACTTCAAACTATACCACATAGCCATAGTAATAAAAACAGCATGGTATTGGCACAAAAGCAGACACATAGACCAATGGAGCAGAATAGAAGTCTCCGAAACAAATCCACACACCTACAGTCAATTGATTTTTGACAAAGGGGCTAAAAACATCCACTGGAAAAACGATAGCCTCTTCAACAAATGGTGCTGGTAAAACTGGCTAACCATAGGTAGAAAAATAGAAATAAACCCCACTTTCTCACCTAGTTCAAGAGTCAATTCAAGATGGATCAAAGACATAGAAATCAGACCAGAGACCTTGCAGCTACTTGAAGAGGGAATAGGTCCAACACTTCAAAACATAGGCACAGGTAAAGACTTCCTCAACAAGACCCCAAAGGCACAGGAAATTAAAATGAGGATCAATACGTGGGATTGCATTAAACTGAAGAGCTTTTGTGCAGCAAAGGAAACAATCAAGAACCTCAACAGAGAGCCGACAGAATGCGAGAAGATTTTTGCCAGAGAGATATATATACAGAGAACTTTAAAAAATCACCACTAAAAAAACAAATAACCCAATCAAAAAATGGGCAAGTGAACTAAATAGACACTCCACAGAAGAAAAAGCACAAGTGGCCAATAAATGTATGAAAAAATGTTCAACATCATTAGCAATCAGAGAGATGCAAATCAAAACTACCCTGAGATTTCTCCTAAACCCAATTAGAATGGCAATCATTAAAAACACAAACAACAACAAATGCTGGTGAGGATGTGGAGAAGTAGGAACTCTAATACACAGTTGGTGGAATTGCAAATTAGTTCAACCACTTTGGAAAACAGTGTGGAGGATCCTCAGAAGAATGGGAATGAACCTACCATATGACCCAGCAATACCACTTCTAGGCATCTACCCCAAAGAACTAAAACCAAACTACCAGACTAATGCATGTGTATCTATGTTTATAGCTGCACAATTCACAAATGCCAAACTTTGGAACCAGCCAAGGTGCCCATCAACTGATGAATGGATTACAAAACTATGGGATATGTATACAATGGAATTTTATGCAGCCATAAAGAAGAACAAAATTATATCATTTACAGGGAAATGGACGGAACTGGAGAACATTATGCTAAGTGAGATTAGTCAGTCACAAAGAGTGAAAAGTTGGATGTTCTCCCTCATATGTGGAAGCTAGGGAGAATGGGACTTAGAAGGGATTCCAGACAAAGGAGAAAATTTTAGATGAGCAAGAAGGGACCTAACTGACAGAGATGGGAAGGGGGAAGAGGGAAACCCACTAATGCACACGATGTATATACACAAATTTATCAGAGTCAATCACTATGCTGAGCAAGAAAAGGAGGGAAGAGGGAGGGAATAGGGTGGGACTTGAGGGAGGGCTAAATGAGCAATGTGTGCATGCATGCCTCAGATACCCTGGCACTTATCAAAATGTATAACTACAATGCACCAATAAATGAATATATTTTTTAAAAAAAGAAGCCTCAGTGGAGCCAGGGAGGTGGTCTAAGGGAAGGGGAAGGGGAAGGGGAAGGCTAAGATTCATTAACGGAATTACTACCATCGACTATGTGTACATATGTGAATATACCAACATCATTCACAGTACTCTGTATTGGGAAGGGGGGAAATGGGGGGGCACCAAATGCTGAGTGCTTGTATGTCAATATCAACATGATTTACATTGTGATGTGAGACTATAATGCGCCAATAAAAGCACAAAAATAAATAAAATAAAAATGACAGAAATTACAAAACAAAACAAAAAGTGACATTTCTGTTATTGTGCATCTAATAGAAAAGTGTTGTTTAGTATTTGAGACATTATTTCATTGAAATCTAAATGGACAATGCCTACCTTTGTAAGAAACAGGATTCTCATCTGAGGAGCACATTCTTTGTGCGTCTGTCAACCACCAGGAGCTGCTTCTCAGCTGAGGAGAGCGAGCCATGCCCCTCAGACCACACATGAGGATAAGGGGAGTGCTAGACGAGAAGCTGGTCATTTTTCTGAAGGATCAAGGATAGCTGGGAGATAGGTTTTTGTATGGTAGAGATAATCCAGCCAGTGTGAAGGAGGGGAGACATGAAGGACTCATGATGTGAAACACGTTGGAGACAGTAGCCACTCACTGTCCAGTTAAGAAAAAGAATACAAAACATCATTTTGAAAGTTTATCTTTATGCTGCTGGTACTTTCTAGAATGTTTCCCTTTTCAGGTCTCATTATTTAGTAAAGTTTCTTGGGAAAACTGGATTACCTCAAAATATTATTTCCATTTCTGCAAGGCCAGTCTTCAAGGACAGTGTGTGGCATCCCCAGGAGATCTAAGAGTGGTGACAGCTGGAGCCATGTGGGAGACCCACCATGCGAAAGAAAACTAGGAGAGAGGGAGAGGCGCTCACCACCAGAGACCTCTCTGCTCTACCCTGGGAGGGGCTGTGCCTTGCTTTCACAAGGGGCTGTCCTGAGATGGTTCTTAGGTAGACTTCTTGTTCTTGGCCTCAGTTCAGATCTGCTCTCACCTGCTCTTTCCAGCACTACAGAGAAACCCACATGCCTGCCAAGAAGACATCACCACGAGAGGAAATTCACTGAGACACCTGAAATTCATGGACCCTCCTGTCCTCGGCTGGATAAAGGATTTGCTTAATTAAGAGAAGAGTTCAGTAAGTTCTAGAAACTGCTTTTCATTTTAAAGCATTTAACCCACCATATGCATTCTGCTGCATTAAAGTTAAAATCTTAATCTTTTATTTTGTACAGATGTATTTGATAGGTCTCTATATACTTGGATTAAGGATTTCAGCTATAGGCTGGAAAATTTTCTTCACTCAGTCACAACTCCTAAGCCCATATTTTTCTCCAACAAAGTTCACTTCCATTCAGGATTAGGATTTTTGTGGCTACCCTCCCCTTCCTCCCAGTAAGATCCCAGGAGGCATTGTTAATATTTATTGAACTCTTGCATTTGCCAGACCTTATTTTAAATGCTTTATGTGTAACAATGAACAGAATGAAGGAGAAGGTTTTAACAAAGAGAAAGACAAGCAATGAGTTTTAGAGCTAGATACACCCTGTTCAAATCTCTACTTTGCCACTTATACCACCTATGTAATTTTGATCAAGATTCTCAATTATTTGATGTCTTTGCTTTGTTATTTATGAAAAGGAACTAATAGCATTAATCCCCAGGGTGCTTTGTGACCATGAAGAGAAGTAACATATGGAAAGAGGGCCTGGCACATACCCAGTCTCTCCCCTTTACTCCTTCCTGATGGAAGCATAAGTGTAGCGGAATGTGTGCAGTTTGACCTACACTGCTACAAAATGAAGTGGTTAGTTTTCTACCTTCCAATAAATGGTTTCATTAATTTTCTGGCAAAGAGGGAAGAGAAGGGCTGGCAGCTTGCCAGGGCTAATGGAGTCATTCTGTAGGACTCTGACTTGTTGATGAATGAAACTCCTACCCAATATTAATTTGCAGGGCAGCACAATCCAAATTAGACACAATTATGAGAACCCAGCACCCAAGGACAGGGGAAGTGTTGATTCAGCACTGAGAATCAGCAGTGTTTCTTGGACCAGGCTGAGGATTAGACTCACCTGGAAAGCTCTGATGTGCACAAGTGCCCGGGCTGTACCCATAAACATTCTGCTTACATTGCTTTAGAGTGGTGTCTGGGCATCTGTGCTTTTTATAATGGTGTTGGCAATGGCACATGAGCCCTTTGAGGTCGGAGGTCTGGTTCTGCAAACACTGCCTCCAGATGTGGATGTCAGCTGTTGAAAGAGCATCCTCTGCTCTCTTGTTGCTACTCCCCCGGCTGACAGCATCACCTTGTGCTCCATCCTGCCTGCCTCTACATGGCCAGAGATGGCTCATATCCACCACCAAAATTTGTCTAGTCTTTCTAGTGTCTGGAGCCAGCGGTGCCAGACTGGTACAGTGGGGAAAGGAGGAGAGGGAGGGAGGAGGTTGTTCCTCTCCCCACTAGTCCAAAGGCCCACCTTATGAACATTTTCCAAGATAATTAGCTATTGGGAGATTTTTCCTTTTCAGAGAGAAATCCTACTCCACCCACCAGACTATGGTCTATTTCTATGGTCTCCACAAGACCCATAGGAGAGTCCCAGGTTATCCATCTTCACCTGTCATATTCAATCTCTTCCAGGATTACCTTGAGCCCACACTCAGAAATAAGAACCATGAGCAGTTTGCTCTGATCATATCCAACAGTCTATAAGGACCATCAGTCTTTGGTTCGTCTTACTGAGGGGCTGAATTACGGAATCTGGATTGACTAAGGGAGTAATTATGGTCAAACGGGGGTCATCCTCTGTGAGTTCTATGCTTTTGTAAGCTAACTTCATTTGTCAAGCTGGGATGTTATAGTCTCACTTTAAATCTTAGTCTCTGTTTATAGACTTGTTGAAAATGAAATCTCTAGTATTGCTTTTTACAGAAGGCTTATCTTTTCCCTAGGGCATTGCTATTTTATCATTTCACGCATCATGCAATCTATTTTAAAAATGATTTTCAAATGTTTTTATTATAAGATAACATAAGTTCTATGAAATATTCAAGCAAGAAGAAAGTGAATTCAGTATCTTTCCTTCCCTTCCCCTTACAAATACTACTCCCTAGTATCAACTAATTTCAATTTGGTATTATGCTTCTAGATCTTTTACTAAGGGCTATATTTTAATACTTATAATTAAAGAGTACACAGACTTTTTTCATGAAACATTCTGTAGTAATTTTCCAGTCTCCTTGACTTTTTTAAACATCTGCATCATGTTCCAATAAGTGGAAGTACTATAACTAGCCATTTACCGGGCATCAATGAATTGGTTGTTTCCAATTTTTCATGATTATAAATAATAATATGATAAACTTCTTCATCCGTTTTTCCATTTCAAATAATTTACTTTGGTTCAATTCCCATAAATGGAATTACTTAGTGAAAGAGTATGAGCAATCTAAAGAAACAATTTACAATTTAATAGGGTGGCAGGAAAATGAGAAAGACACATAGCCAAGCAACTTATTTAGTTAAGTAAATTATAGTTTATTTGTATAATTAAATACTATGAAGCCATTAACAATAATGTCATAGGAGAATATTTCATATCATGGAAAGATTTATACTGTATATTAAGTAATTTATAAAACAAGTTATTAAAGTTTTTACAAAATTTGTACAAAAGCATTTCTATAACCAAAACATATCTGAATAGAATTTATATGTAAGTACAATGAATAGCCAAGAGAATCTTGAAGAACAAAACTGGAAGGCTTACTCTACCAGAATCAAGATTGATTGTAAATCTACAGCAATTAAGAAAGTATACCATCAGTGCAAGAATATTTTTAAAAAAGCAGAGAATATAGGGTCATAAACATTTTCTGGAAAGGTCCAAGATAGTAAATATTCTAGGATATGCAGGTAACATGGCTTCTGTTACAACCACTCAGTTCTGCTGTTGTAGCATGAAAATAGCCACAGGTAATATAAGGATGAATGGGCCTGGCTTACAAAAACAGGCAGATTGCCTTAATATGCCTAGCCTTATAATAGGGAATCCAGAAAAACAAATATATAGGCATGGATTTCAATATCAAGATAGATATATAGAAATATAAATATGTCTTGTGATTCAGGTGGCACTGAAGAGCAATGGGGAAAGGATCATTTTTAAAATAGAAGATACAGACCCAAATGGCTAGATATATTGGAAAAATGAAATTTGATTCCTACCTCACCTCATGCATAAAATAAATTTTCCTTCAATAATAGATATAAATGTGAAAATATAAATGATAAAGCTTCTGTAAAATTATATAGGAGGATATATTCATGATTTGGGGGAGAAAAATATTTCTTAAATGAAACCAAAAAAGCACTAACCATATGTAAAAAGATGGGTATTTTGTGTTGTATTGAAATTATGAACTTTATCAAAAGTGTTGGCAAAGTATAGTCTGGAAGAAAATGTTAGAAACACATAACTCTAGAATACAACATGTATATTCATACCAAGAAAACATTTAAAATGCCTAAAAATAAACTTTAAAAAAATTTTTGTAGTACTGGGGATAGAACCCAGGGGCATTCTACCTCTGAGCTACACCCCAGCCTTTCTTATTTTTTGTTCTGAAGCAGGGTCTCACTAGGTTGCTGAGAATCTTGCTAAGTTACTGAGGCTGCTCTTGAGCCTGCAATGTTCCTGTCTCAGCCTCTCAAGTACTGGGATTGCAGGTGTGTGCCACCATGCCTGGCTGTTATGGTTAGATATAGAATGTCCCCTGAAGAGCTCATGCATTTTTAGAGTTGATATAATTAAGTCATAAGGGTTTTAATCTCATCAATGGAGAAATCCATTGTGATGATTTATTGGGTGGAAACCTAGGCAGGTGGGGTGTGGCTGGAGAAGGTAGGTCCCTGGGAGTGTGGCTTTACAGACTGTGCTTTTTGTTTTTGAATCCTCTTGCTTGTTGGCTCTTTTGCTTCTGGCTTCCAGGATTCAAGAGCAGAGCCCTTTCTGTCTCCCTCTCTCTGCTTCCTGCTACCATGCCCTGAGCTCCACAGACCCTGGCTTCACATGGACTGAACGCTGAAATCTCCAAAAACTGTGAGCAAATAAATCTTTCTTCCTCTAAGATGTGTGGTCAGTTGTTTTGGATTATAAGCAATGAATGTTGGATTATAACCAAACAATGTTGACTGAAACACTGGCTAAATAAACTTTTTTAAAAGACAGAAAACTTAGCAGTAAATTAGATAAGAGTCTCAGACACTTGACCAAAGGGAATATCCAAATAATATTTATCTAAAAAGATATTCAACTTTATTAGTTTAGTAGTTAAATATAGCTGTTAGAATATTAAGAGTTAGGAATGTGGAGCAACTTATGATACTATCAGCACTGCTGAATATAAAATGGTACAATGGCGATCCACTAAAGCTGCACATACTCATACCACGACCCAGCAATTCCACTCCTAGGTTTATACCCAACAGAAACATGTATGCATTCATGCGTATCATAACACATATGCAAGAATGTTCGTTACATTATTCATAATAACTTTGTCTTAGTCTGTTTTCTGATACTATAACAGAATATCTAAGACTGTAATTTTTTAAGAAAAAGGTTTACTTTGGCTCATGGTTCTAGAAGTCCAATAGCATGGTGCCCTCGTCTTCTTGACTTCTGATGAAAGCCTCATGACAGAAGGTTAAGTGTGTGTGGTGTGTGTGTGTGTGTGTGTGTGTGTGTGTTGGAGATATAGAAAAAGAGAACAAGAAGGTACTAGGCTTGCTTTATAAGAGCCCGCTCTTGCGGCTCATGGGACAATCCTGTCCCAGGAGTGCAAGAATTCATTCCCTTGAGAAAAGTATTAATCCCTCTTAACAACCTAATTACCTCGTAAAGGCCCCAAATGTCTCTCCACATTTACACTAGGGACCAAACCTCAACATGAGACTGGGAAAGGACAAACCATCTTCAAACAATAGCAAGCTGCAAACTAGACATCAAATGTCTCTCAACAGTGGAATGGATAAATAGTGGTATACTCATATGATGCAAACTAATAATACTATTCCCAAAGAATGAACTCTCCTCTACCCCAAATATGGATAAATCCCACATACATAATTTACACAAAAGAAGCCAGATACTGAAGGCTGAAAACTGGCAAAACTAAGCCATCATGAAAGAAGTTGTGATATTGAGAGAAACTGGGAAAGCATCAGAGGGAATTTGGGTTCCTGTTAATACTCCATTTATTGCTCTCAATTACAGGCATCTGGGTTATTTATTTTGTGATAAGTTGCTAAGGTTTACATTTATGAAAGAGAATGCTTTTCTGTTATACATGTTTTATATTAATTTTTCTAAAAGTTGACAAATATATATCTAAATAGAAGGGGAAGCATGTTTTTATCTATAGCAGTGCTGTCCAACAGAACTTTCTGTGAAGATGGAAGTATACATGTCTGCTCTGATCAACGTGGTGGCGTCTCGCTGCATGAGACTGGAGCACTTGAATGGAGCTAGTGAGATTAAGGAACTGAACTTTTAATTTCCATCAGTTCTAATTAGAGAGCCACACACTGACTAGAGGCCAGCATAGTGGACAGCACAAATCACAAATGATGGAGGTAACACCCATCGGAAACAGAATTCACTAAAATGTGCTCTCCCTGGGTAGTGGAGTAGTATGAGAAGGTAGAGATGGGGCCAAAGTGTTTTGCATATAAACTCTTCTGTACTATATGATGTGTGATGCTCTGTATGTAGTACTTAGAGATTATATTTTAATTTTAAAAAGAAAGAGAACTCAAATTATATACTTAAAGTGATTAACAAGCTGGGCGTGGTGGCTTGTAATCCCAGTACTTGGGAGGCTGAGACAGGAGGATCGCAGGTTCGTGGCCAACCTCAGCTACTTAGTGAGGCCCTCTGAAACTTAGTGAGACCTTGTTTCAAAATGTAGAATAAAAAATAGGACTTAGGGTGGAGCTTGGAGGTAGAATGCCCCTGGGTTCAATCCCTACTACCACAAAAAATAAAAAAATAAAAAAAATAAAGTGATTAACAGACGTTATCTTGGGGTAGCAGTATTTATGGTGATTTTTCTTTTCTCCCTTTTTAAAAAGTTATTTATATTTTCTAAAATGTTTACCATA
>PVJS01054495.1:0-12941 GCA_004027185.1 Glis glis | reverse complement strand
AAAAAAAAAAAAAAAAAAAAAAAAAAAGAAAAAGAGGTCAACACACAGGTACAGGAAACATATGGAACCCCAAATAGACAAGATCAGAGAAGAGGTTCACCACGCCACATAATAATCAAATTAACTAATGTAGAGGCCAAGGAGAGAATCTTAAAGGCAGTGAGAGTAAAAGAGCAAGTGACATTCAGAGGCAAACCAATAAGAATCACTCCCGACCTTCCAAACCAAGTCATGAAAGCCAGGAGGGCTTGGAGTGACATATTCCAAACTCTGGAAAAAAAACAAATTCCAGCCAAGATTTATCTACCCAGCAAAGATATCTATCAAATTTGATGGGAAAATAAAACCCTTCCATGACAAACAGAAGCTGAAAGGCTTTATGTCTTCCAAACCAGCACTAGAGAAAATACTCAAAGAGATTAATTACAAAGAAGAAATAATAAAGAAATGCCAGAACCAGAGAAACAATGATTTCCATCAAACAACTAGGCAAAGAACAAACACTACCTCAAACGGAAATTAAATCTCAAAATGTTAGGAATTAAAACCCATCTCTCAGCAATCACGCTGAATATAAATGGCCTCAACTCCCCCATCAAAAGACATAAGGTAGCCGGGCGTGGTGGCGCACGCTTGTAATCTCAGTACTTTGGGAGGCGGAGACCGGAGGATCCGGGTTCGCGGCCAGCCTCAGCTCTCTCTCTCTCTCTCTCTTTCTCTCTATTTTGTGAGGCCCTCTGCAACTTTGTGAGACCCGGTTTCAAAATAAAGTATAAAAAAAAATAGGGCCGGGGATGTAGCGCAGAGGTAGATGCCCCTGGGTTCAATCCCCCGTACCACAAAAAAAAAAAGACATAAGGTGGCAAAATGGATTAAAAATCACAATCCGTCTATATGCTGCCTGCAAGAAACACACCTTACAAGTAAAGATATGCACAAACTAAAGATGAAGGAATGGAGCAAGGTAATCCACGCTAACAGAACTCAAAAACAAGCAGGAGTAGCAATTATGTGTATCTATGCATGTGTATCTATGTTTATAGCTGCACAATTCACAATTGCCAAACTTTGGAACCAGCCAAGATGCCCATCAACAGATGAATGGATCACAAAACTATGGGATATGTACACAATGGAATTTTATGCAGCCATAAAGAAGAACAAAATTACACCATTTACAGGGAAATGGAGGGAACTGGAGAACCTTATGCTAAGTGAGATTAGTCAGTCACAAAGAGTGAAAAGTCAAGATGTTCTCCCTAATATGTGGAAACTAGGGAGAATGGGACTTAGAAGGGACTCCAGACAAAGAAGGAGAAAACTTTAGTTAAGCAAAGAAGGCGACCTAACTGAGGGAGATGGGAGGGGGGAAGAGGGAAATACACTAATGCACACGATGTATATATACAGACTTATCAAAGTCAATCACTATGCTGAGCTAGGAAAGGAGAGAAGGGGGAGGGAATAGGGTGGGATTTGAAGGAGGGCTAAATAAGTCATGTGTGCATGCATGCTTCTCATACCCTGACACTTATCAAAATGTATAACTACAATGAACCAAAAAATATAAATAAAATAAAATAAAATAAAGAATTATAGCGGGCCGGGCGTGGTGGCGCACGCTTGTAAACCCAGTACTTTGGGAGGCGGAGACCGGAGGATGCGGGTTCGCGGCCAGCCTCAGCTCTCTCTCTCTCTCTCTCTACTTAGTGAGGCCCTCTGCAACTTCGTGAGACCTGGTTTCAAAATAAAGTATAAAAACAAAAATAGGGCCAAGGGTGTAGCGCGGAGGTAGAACACCCCTGGGTTCAATCCCCGGTACCGCAAAAAAAAAAAAAAAGAAAGAATTATAGCATTTGAGCTAGACTTACATGGCTTCCCTTTCATGACAATTTATGAAACATGATTGATATTTAAGGAATGTTAAATGAATATTTTAGTTCTGGCCCAATAGCTACATTCTAACATTGATTTATTCAAAATGATGTATTTGTTTACAAATAAATACATCTCATTAGCTAAAATTTACTTCAGACTAATCTGGTATGGGAGGTGGAAAGAGTGGGGGTGTGCATTAATTAAACATGATTAGCCATACATTAATAATAGGTGAAGCTAAGCATTGAGGGAGAGAAGGTTTACTATACCATTCATTCTACTTTTGCCCATGTTCAAATACTATAATAAGTGAAAAATAAGCAAATAATAAAACCAACCTTTAAACAAAATGTATTGAACCTGTACAATGTACTCAGCACTCTGCTATGTACATGTACGGTGTAAGACCAGGTTCTGCCCTCAAGGAGCTTAAAGTCCCAGTAAGGGAACTGGAGCAAGCATGCACTCACTCAACAAACCAAAGTCCAGAGTCTTAGGACCTTGAGAGAGGGAAAGGGGTTTACATTCCAACCACCTGGTTAGCACTGTGCTAATGGAAAGGGCCCCGTTTGAGATGTGCAATAGAATTCCAACTTAACTTACAGAGCCCATGACACTAATCATGTAGAATAAGTATCTGTTGTCTTACATGTTATGAGATATGCAGAGAAAGTAGAGAAATTAATTTTATTCTTGAATAGGACATAGCTGTACTCAAGCATACTATTTTACATGAAATACAAAGATTTGGGTATGACAGAAGCTGGGGGTTATAATGATGGGCATCACATGTAAAGTCAGAATAGTCTCAGAAAAGATTTATAAGAATTACATTGCCTGAGATGGAAAAAGGAGATGGAAATGTTGGAATGAGGTTGGGTCATTTGCAGAACTTCAACAAATTTTATAGAGCTTTAAAATCAATGTATTATGATACATTATGACTATATATTATTGACTATTGCTGAAAGTTAATGTCATTAACTAGATTTTATAAATAGTTTGCATGACAGTAGACACAGAAAGAGATGAGAAAAATAACCATATAAGTAGGTATAGTCATTGGATATAAATCTGATCTCATTTCAGTAAACGAAATGGCAAGAGATGTAAACTATCAAAGAAGCTAATTCATTTTCTACATTGGAAGATAAGAGATCATAAAGTAAGCCATGAGCTAATGTTCACAATACAATATCAACAAAGTAAAATACACCATAAGAAGCAATTCATTTAATTATGTCAACCTTGAAATGCCTTAACGATGATAGATAGATAGATGATAGATAGATAGATAGATAGATAGATAAAGGCAACCCACCGTAGACTGTGAGCATCCCTGCATCTTCGTGCTAGCTATATGAAGCATGCAAGGCCATAATGGATCTTTCTCTGGGCCATTTCTCAAGGTTGTACTTGCAGCAAGCAACTGATGAGTGAGATAACATCCCTTTCCAAAGAGCAGATTTGTTTACCACTCACTACAAAAGCAACACATTCCCAAAATTCAAAGCTCCCCGGCTGCCACACAAACCACCTGTGTGCACAGCATCGACCTTGACCCTGTGGGACTCGGAGGGTGTTGGAAAACCAAGGCCAATAGAAATTCATGCTGCTTGCTCTGCTTTGAGTAACAAAGTCCTTTGTCTCTAGCCCAGAAGTCTCCTGTCTTCTGCCAGTATCCATGAAACAGTGACAGGCTAGCTTATTAGCTTGCAAATAGGGTAAAATTCCAGACCCTGACACTATTAGTTTTGGAAGAACTTAACCAGCTTATTAAACACAAACAGTGACAACATCAGTGTCCCTAGCAATTTGCTAAATGTTCCTTGACTCAAGTGACACAGATGGTGGACAAATTTGTCAGGAAGTTATATATGAAATAATATCTCACATGACATAAATATATCAGATGAAGAAGCCCTTTCCTAGCAATGTGTGTGCTATGTGACTGGTTTTTATGGGGCTTGAGTGTGTGTATAATTCTGACCTCTATTCCCAATTACTATTCATTAATCAGCTTGGTGCCAAATGAGGCAGTTCATGATTGAAAGAAACTCTCAAATAATTACTTCTTATATTATGATTGAGTGAAACAACCAAAGATGGAGGAATGGCAATGAGAAGTTTTGGGGACATTTTCCCAGAAGATCACCTGGCAGATCTGAGAAGCCCCAACTGATAAAATTACCTCTGTGGTTCTGTCCCTCAGCTTTGCAAGATCAGACAGACAATTTTTTTTTGTGGTACCGGGGATTGAACGCAGGGGCGTTCTACCTCCGCACTACGCCCCCGGCCCTATTTTTTATACTTTTATTTTGAAACCAGGTCTCATGAAGTTGTGGAGGGCCTCACTAAGGAGAGAGAGAGAGAGAGAGAGAGAGAGAGAGAGAGAGAGCGCTGAGGCTGGCCGCGAACCCGGATCCTCCGGTCTCCGCCTCCCAAAGTACTGGGATTACAAGCGTGCGCCACCACGCCCGGCCCAGACAGACAATTTTGTGCACGCTTTGAAGTAACCAGTCTCAAGAAGGTGATCAACTTTATAAGAATTCATTTGTAAATCCCAATTCCAATTTCTTGAGCAGGTGTGTAGCAGTGTTGGTCACACTCAAGACCCGTCTGAGATGGCCTTCTGACCACCCACTCTAGGCACAATTGACTGGATAACCAGTGGGAGTCTAATGTGAGGGTAAACAAAGCATGAGGCCTGGCTTGAGAAGATTAGAAAGAGAAATTAGAAGTGTTGGTAGAATAGGACGGTATCAAATGAAAATACACATAGAAACTACAAGGAAATCAAGGGCAGAAGGTATATAGATTACATTGGGGATATAAGGAGTCAAAGTCAGTTCGAGTTATAAGAAAGTTATCAAACAGGGAAGATGTTTGGTAAGAAAAATAATGCCAAATAGCCTGGGATATTCATAACAAATTAGCAAACTCTTATATGTATTTTGCTGAGGGGTTATATGCAGTCAGGCCCTGGATGTTTACTGAACATGCAATGTGCTCTAGACACTGGTCTACATCTTGCCTTCCTGTAGCTTATATTTTAATATAGATAAAAAAAATGAATGAGTCAATTATATCATATATCAGAGAGTAGTAAATGCTATGAAGAAAAAAGTAAGAAGGGTAGAAGTTGTGGGGCTTTTTGGTTTTTTGTAGTTGTTTTTGCAGTACTAGGGATAGAATCCAGGGGCATTCATTCTACCACTGAGCTACACACCTCCAGCCATTTTTTTTAACTTTAAAAATTTCTATTTTATTTTTTATTTCTAGACCAGTCTCATTAAGTTGCTGAGGCTGGCCTCAAACTTATGATTCTACCTCTTCAGCCTCTTCACTAGGGTTCTAGGCATGTGCCACTGCACTGGGCTGGAAGTCATGACTTTTTAAGGAGGAAAGGTAAGGCCTCACTGAGAAATGACCTCTGAACAAAGACTTGAAGGAGAGAAGGGAATGAGCCATCTCCATAGAGGGAGAGAAAGCGCAAGGCTCTGAGGCAGGTGTGATGTATCTGATGAACTGATAGGAAGGCAGTGTGGACAGAATGAAGTGAATGACAGGACTAGTAGATGAGATCAAAGAATAAATGGAGTGGCGGTGGGGAGAAGGGCTGTGAGGCCTTTTGAGCTGCTGCTAGGGCTTGGGCTTTTTTTTTTTTTTTTTGTGGAACTGGGGATTGAACCCAGGGGCAATCTACCTCTGAGCTATATCCCTAGCCCTGTTTTTTTTATTTTGAAACAGGGTCTTGCTAGGTTGATGAGAGTCTCATTACTTGCTGAGGCTGTTCTTGAACCTGTGATTCTCCTGTCTCAGCCTCCCAAGTACTGGGATTACAGGCGTGCGCCACTGGACCTGGTGGGCTTGGGGATTTTTATCTTGAGGATTTTATCTGAAGATTTTAATCTGAGGAGTAAAAATGTAATTAGTCAAATTAAGAGATGATGCTGGTGAATCGAGCTCAAGTAATGGTAGGTAGAGGACTCTCAAAATGTCTCTCAAATAAGAGTTTGAGGCACTTTTCTCCTTTATTAATATCATTTTGCCAAACAGGCCTACTGGTTGAAGGCTCCTTTCACCCTGGACAGTGCTGGAGACAGTTTGGTTTGAGAGATTTTTCTTCCTCACGATACAAGCAGATCCTCCCCGTCTCTCTGGCCTGTCCACCTGCAGACTGTCCACACTCAAGAGAAGGAGTCTCCTGGGACCACACACAGGCTACCTTGACCAGTGTTAGATGTTCTCAAACTTCTTATTCTGTATTACAGTTTCTTGACATCTAATTCAAGATGGCTAATTACCTCAACTATGGGGATCTTTTATTATTTAATCAGGGGGCTCTCATTTTCCATTTGTCTAAGTTCATAGTAACTTACTTCATTGCTGACGACCTAAACCACCTCCATGAGCAAATTCTTTGATTCATACCTGAATTTTTTAAAATGGAATATAGAAGCTACATTATGAAAAGAAAGTAAGATATATACATGCAATCTTCTATATGCAATTTAGGTAGAATTAAACTAACATGCTTTCAAAGGAAAACTGTATGAAAACATACTTTTCTAAATTTCAGTGAAATGAAGCTATGTTATATACCCATAATTAGTACTAAGTGGAGCAATGTAAATGCACCTTGTAAATTTTAAAGCACTCTCCAAAGTTCTATCCACTTAAGTCCCCAAACATATATTAAGATTTTATACACACATACACATACACACACACACACACACATATATATATTCATTCTATCATTGGGTGCATTTCTCAGATCCAAAGTCAAATGAGACCAAACTGATAAAATACATTAAGAGCTACAACATGTGAATATAAAGACATAGCTAGGGTATAGTGCAGAAAATTTTGTAAAGAATTAAATAAAAAAACAGAATCTGACCCTGAACTTAAGCACTTTACAATCCAGTTGGCTCTTTTATATAAATACTAAAAGATTCCTGTTCCTCTAAGGCTGAATAAAGGCATGTTCCCGGAGGACTCCACTCTGTGTTTAAGAGCTCCGGGTCCAAACTATAGGCTTGCCACCTACTATCTGTGCAACCTTTGGCCAGTGACTTAACCTCTCTGATCCTCAGTTTCCTCGCCTATGAATTGGGCTTAATAGTACTATTTCATTTCTGTGAGGAGGCAGTGAGTTAATATGAGACGTTCTTGCAGCAATGACTGGCACACAATATGCTTTCAATAAGTCAGCTGTTTTTATTACCAATGCTTTTCTGAACAAAGCTTTTCAACAATAAAAGAAATTTCTCTCAAGGAGAAGAATGGGGGTAAAATGGTCAAAAGTTCCACAGTGCTGAAAGAAGACTAATGACTCAGCACTTTCCCCTCCCTTGTTTACCCCTGTCTGTGGAGAAACACTGATTAACATGCTCAGAGGAAGAGTCCAAAATGAATCTGAATGAGGAAAAACAACCAACCTTCTTGAGGCAATTATCTATGAAAGTTTTACTTTAGAACAACCAGATTATGTGACATTATCCCGGGGGGCTTGCCGGGTAGAGAAAGAGAAAGCAGATGCCCGCACTGCCACCCCCAAAGACTTAGAGGTGCACCTGACAGCCTGCCTCTTCTGCTCTTCTCAAAGGGAGGGCCGGGCGTGGACGTGAAACCACACGGTCCAGGCATGAGTGTGGTGATGATCTGCCCCGTTGCTGCATGAACAGACATTTACACCCAGGGGGTTGTGACTTGTCCAAAGGGACACAAGTCCAAGTCCAGTACGTGGAAGAACTAGTAGTGCGTCCTGGCCTACCTCTGAGGGGCTGTTTAAATGTTTGACTAATCTTTACTTGGTTGCTGAAGCAGTTTAAGCGGTGTTGCCCGCTCAAGTGCAGCTCTTGTGACGTCTATTAGAAATGCTAAAGTACAACATAACCACCTCCTTATAATTGAATATGGCTACTTATAAAATAATAGTAATTGACATTGGAGAACCATAAAAGCATTAAGATACGTAAGGAGAAAGCAAAATTTCAGAAACATCTGGCTTTTTTTTTTTTTTGCTGTGTTGGGGATTGAACTCAGGGGCATTCTACCTCCGAGCTACACCCCAACCCTATTTTTTTATTCTTTTATTTTGAAACAAGGTTTCACTAAGTTGCAGAGGGCCTAAGTAGCTGACGTTGGTTGCGAACCTGCGATCCTCCTGTCTCAGCCTCCCAAGTACTGGGATTACAAGCGTGTGCCACCACGCCTGGCTGGCTTTTTCTACTCCCAGTTTTAAAGCATCATTTAATTGGTACCTAGAGGGTATTATAAATGTATGCATAATTCAAAAATGTATTAAACTTTCCATAGCTTTTGTGTCCAATTTATTATTTATTTTATTTTATTTATTTATTTGCGGTACCGGGGATTGAACCCAGGGGCGTTTTACCTCTGAGCTACACCCCTAGCCCTATTTTTTCTTCTTTATTTTGAAACAGGGTCTCCCGAAGTTGCAGAGGGCCTCACTAAGTAGCTGAGGTTGGCCATGAACCCGGATCCTCCGGTCTCTGCCTCCCAAGTACTGGGATTACAAGCGTGGGCCACCACGCCTGGCTTTTTGTGTCCAATTTATGATTACAACAGCCTTATTAAGATAGTTTCCAACTCTTGAGTTCCTGGAAGGCATGTGAAGAACACAGGAGATCAGACACACCTGCTCCTTCACACAGGAGTCCTGGACTGTGGAGGCCACTTAATCCCAGGTCTCAAGTCATGACAATTAGCACTGGGAAACATCTCAGTCATCATGTAATTTGGTTTTCAACAGAGAAGTTTCTTCCTGGTAAAATGGTAAGAGTTCTTTTGAAACCTTTACCACATGTTAAAAACAATAATTTGAGATGGGCCTAAGAACGTAATTACATAAACGTGAAGTAGCCTCGGGATTATGCATAGGCCAATGCCTGACACCTTTCGGTAGGCAATCAATTTTTGCTTCTTATGACTTATAGATGACTGACAACCATCATCCAAGTGAACGTCTTAACTGAAGCACTATTCCCTTATCAAGAGCCCCATCTGCTGGTCAAGAGGAATTTATCTCTATACCTGAAAATAGTGATTAGAATACCTATGTATCAGAAAATTAGAAAAGATTAAATGGAATATCAAAGATGAAAGGGACGTTAGGTATCATCCGATCCCATCCACTTAATTTACAAATGAAGGAGCTTGTTTCAATAATAACATGTTCCCAGCCAGAGGAAACAGAGAAAGTCAAAGAATTTATCGAAATTAGAGAGTAAGTCTGAAAAATACTGACTATGATACAGACAATGAGTGTGAAATTTTATAAGAGGAAAGTAATCCACATAATTATTTCTGGTTTAAGATTGCTCCCCACTCTTCTCAAGGAAAAAGATGATATGGATCTTTGGACAAAGAGTCAAACTAAGGTTCAAATGGAGTTTTCACGGCTGTTATCTGTTTACCTCTCTGGCTTAATATCCTTTATCCTTAAAGTGACTCAGAATATTTCACCACAAGGATGGGGGATCACCTGATTAAACCATCATGGCAGGCACGTAGTAAGAACTCCAACAAAGGAGGAGAAAGAGGAAGGGTGGCTGTGGCTGTTGCTATTGTCAATACTGTGAAATAACAGCTTTCCTACATGCTCACACCAAGAGAGTTAGGAGTACTGAAGTCATGTGTGTGAAGTTTAAGTTAAAAAAAATTATAATGCAACTAGAAGTTGTTATGAGTTAGATACAAAGAGATTGTGATGTACCAAAAATTATAATCATCAACTTAACAATAAAATCTTTTTTAAAAGAATAAATGCAAAATTTTTGGACAAACTGCTCATTCTGGGTTCTCTGTTTTCTCTAAACTCAGCTCAGACATTGAACAATCCCTTCTTTAGTTCATCTCTCTCTTCTCACATGTCATTATGTGCACCAGGAGAAATCAGTTGACAGTTTCTACTTTCAGGCAGAAGATCTCCGCTGCTGGATCCACGAGTTCACTGGGCGCCCTTTCTATCTTGTGCTAGGGCAGGCAGCAGGGTTAGCAAACTGTTGGCCTTTGCATAACAAAGGTCCCTTCTTTCCGCTTCCTCCCTCTCTTCAAGCCTCATCAACAGTTTCCCTCAGGGACCTTCTGGAGTCCTTTCTGCCTTGCCTTCTCCATCTCCTCCAGACCCTGCGAGCAGTTTCTAGCCACTGCTTGGTCCCAAAGCCAAAGCGGCATTTCCATCCCCATTATCTACCGCTGCATAAACCCAGCCCAAAACTCAGTAGCTAAAAACAACTATTCACTTATTCACTTCTAGCTCCCCGGGTCCCGCAGGCTGGTGGCTCCGCTGGCAGTGCTCCCTTAAGGATCTTATGCAATCAGATGGCAGCTGGGGCTGGGCCGCCACAAGGGCTCAAAGCAGGACCAGCAGCTGGTGCAGCGGCCACTCCAAGCTCAGCTGGTGTTGACAAGAGCAGCTCCACATGGTTCTTCACGCGGGTTGGGATTCCTATGATCTTGAAGCTGGGTTTTAAGAGGACACATCCCAAGAGCCGGTATTCTAGAGGCAGGAAGCAGAAGCTGCCAGGTCAGTTAAAACTATGCAGCACTGGCCTAGTGTCACCTTTGCCATCTTCTACTGATCAAAACAGCCACCAACCAGCCACATTTCACTGGCTAGAGAAATAATCTTTACCTCTTGATAGGAGCAGTGAGGTTGCTTTGTATAATACATGCAGGTAAAACCTGTTGTTAAGACCATTTTTGTAAACTATAATTACCTCAATTAAAATGGTGCAGACAGTGCTGGGTCTAAATTATAGCCAATCCAACCTATAACCTGGTGAGACCTTGAGTGCTCTTTGTTTAGACTGGTGCACAAGCTCTGCTATCAAAAGAAAACTTTTTCTGAGGCAGAATAGTTGCCAAACTAAGCACTTACTGGTATATGTGAAGAAGGTTCATCCTCAACAGGAGGCTTCTGAGGAAATGGACTTCATGAAGAGGAGATGCCCATCCATTAACCAAAGGCAGCTCCTTGGCCTCCAGTCACGTGGTGGCGTCATACTGCTTAGAAACTATTTCCACCTGCGACGGATACAACATAAATCGTGAAAATACTTTTTAAAATGGACATAAAAATACAAGCAGACATTCCATGTTTCAACTATATTCATCACACACGCACAGGCGCACATTCTACTACCGCATCCCCAGAGGAGAACGTATAATCATGCTTTAAATAAAAGGATGGGAGTGAGGGGGAAAAGACTACAGATTCACTCAGAACCAGTGTAGATGGAGCACCTAATACAGTTCAGAGGCTGCACACCATCTCATTTAATTCTCAGAACATCCCTATGAGGTAGGTACTGTTATCTTCATTTTACTAAGAGGAAAATGAGGCCTAGAGAATCTAAGCAACTTGGTGGAGGTGACGCTGCTCATAAGTGGAAGAGCTAGCATAAAAATCCAAAGCTGATTGAGCCCAAAGCCTGAGTGCCTAGTAACTCATGGTATAGCTTGTCTAAATTCATAGTGATGGTTGCAGAAACACTGACGTGAACATGGTTCAGCAGAAGTATTTAGCTACTAAATTGATCTAAGTATAAACACCCCCAAAACAGTATGTCTCTCTCCCTGTCACTCTCTCCTATGTGTGGGGGGAGGGGGGCGCTGGGAGATTGAACCCAGGGGCATTCTACCTTGAAGCTACACCCTCAGCCCTATTTTATTTTTTATTTGGAAACAAGGTCTCGCTAAATTGCCAAGAGCCTTGTTAAACTGCTGAGTTTAACTCAAAGAATAAAATGGTAGGACCAGTGGCTAGGGAGTGGGGCAACTGGGGAGATATTGGTCAAAGGACATAAAATTTCAGTTTGACAGGAATAATAAGCTCAAGAGATCTATTATATATCATGGTTAATACCAATATATTGTATACTTAAAAATTGCTACGAAAGTATATTTTGTGTTCTCATCACACAAAATAAATGAAATATTTGAGGATATACATGCTTGCTTCAGCTATCCACAATGTGTATGTATGTATGTATACGTGTGCGTATAAAAACCCCATTTTGAACAATGTAAATATGAACAATATAAAAATATTGAGATATTTTATTTTAGGCACTAAGTCTTTAAAACCCAATGTACATTTTACATACACTAGTACATCTCAATTCAGATTAGGAATATTGGCTACCATGTTGGACAGCTGTGGCATATTTGAATTGTAGCTTTTCTTCAGATTTTTTTTTCCTGCGGAACCGGGAATAGAACGCGGGGGCATTCTACCTCCGCGCTATGCCCCCAGCCCTATTTTTTATACTTTATTTTGAAACCGGGTTTCACGAAGTTGCGGAGGGCCTCACTAAGGAGAGAGAGAGAGAGAGAGAGAGAGAAAGAGAGAGAGGGAGAGACAGAGAGAGCGCTGAGGCTGGCCGCGAACCCGGATCCTCCGGTCTCCGCCTCCCAACGTACTGGGATTACAAGCATGCGCCACCACGCCCGGCCAGTTTCAGATTGTTAATACTTTAAATTTATCCAATCCTAATTATTGGAATTATGTTGATAATTCTAATTAAAATTATTTAATATTATAATGATTTAAAAATAACATCTATTTCAGTTAACCAAAGACATGGCATACTTTTAAAAACTCAGCAAATTTACTAGTGTTATAAGAAATAAAAAATATAGCGAAAAGCCAGTAATATCTTCCCTTACTACATATTAATCCTTCTACTAGTCAGCCCTTCAAATACAAGCCAACAACCAAACCCTATTCTCTAAATGTTTTCCAAAACAAAACTCCAGGTAAATACCTCATCCAAAATGGTGACTCAGTCCTTTCTTTGGGACTTCTGGACTTAGAATCTATGTTGGAATAAAGGAAATCTCTACTGTGGCTAAAGGTGTCAAGTGTAATGATCAAGATAAGGTAAGCCGGGCGTGGTGGCGCACGCTTGTAATCCCAGTACTTTGGGAGGCGGAGACCGGAGGATCCGGGTTTGCGGCCAGCCTCAGCACTCTCTCTCTCTCTCTCTCTCTCTCTCTCTCTCTCTCTCCTTAGTGAGGCCCTCTGC
>PVJS01054494.1:0-12941 GCA_004027185.1 Glis glis | reverse complement strand
GATTGAACCCAGGGGCATTCTACCTCTGAGCTACACCCCCGGCCCTATTTTTTATCCTTTATTTTGAAACAGGGTCTCATGAACTTGCGGAGGGCCTCACTAAGTAGCTGAGGCTGGCCGAGAACCCAGATCCTCCGGTCTCTGCCTCTCAAGTACTGGGATTACAAGCATGCACCACCACGCCCGGCTCCAAGCCCTATTTTTTGTTCTTTATTTTGTTTTGTTTTGTTTTTGCGGTACCGGGGGTTGAACGCAGGGGCGTTCTACCTCCGTGCTACACCCCCGGCCCTATTTTTTATACTTTATTTTGAAACCGGTCTCACAAAGTTGCGGAGGGCCTCACTAAGTAGAAAGAGAGAGGGAGAGAGAGAGAGAGAAAGCTGAGGCTGGCCACGAACCCGGATCCTCCGGTCTCCGCCTCCCAAAGTACTGGGATTACAAGTGTGCGCCACCACGCCCAGCTTATTCTTTATTTTGAAACAGGGTCTCACTAAGTTGTGGAGGGCCTAAGTAACGGAGGCTGTCCGCGAACCTGCGATCCTCCAGTCTCAGCCTCCCAAGTACTGGGATTACAAGCATGTGCCACCACGCCCAGCTTTGGCGATCCCTATTTCTAATTACCATAGATAACCGAAAGATGCTAAGCCTGGCTTATAATATCGAGCAACACATATTTATTATTCTAAAGCAGTCCAATCATGTATGTAGCTGTATTATATAACCAACTTTTTTTTATTTCTTAAATCAATCAAAATGCGCTAATTATCGGGGTTGTAATCAAGGAGTCAAATCATGAAGTACTAGTATATAAATGAAGTTAATTAAATAGTTTCGGTTTTGCCATTATGGAGAACTAGAATTGATTGAAAATTAAATTGTATGAGTGATATGTATGAATGTCTTGAAATTTGTGTGATAAAAAACACATTGAAGAAACAAAGCATCAGGATTCCTGAAGTCGCCAGTGAACATCATTTTATGCTGTGGTCACTCCCCAACAGGTGGCGCTAGCTCTCTACTGAGAGCTGCCCTGGTCTACCTGATTCTTTTTTTTTTTTTTTTTTGCGGTACCGGGGATTGAACCCAGGGCCGGTCTACCTCCGTGATACACCCCCGGCCCTATTTTTTATCCTTTATTTTGAAACCGGGTCTCACGAAGTTGCGGAGGGCCTCACTTAGCTGAGGCTGGCCGCGAACCCGGATCCTCCCGTCTCAGCCTCCCAAGTACTGGGATTACGAGTGTGGGCCACCACGCCCGGCCCTGGTCTACCTTATTATGTTACATGCTCCCTGATGTTGAAGATGGAGATGTGTACAGAGCACATTGTAAACATTTTTCTATTGTCCCCGCACTTTGATTTATAAAACATATTCCACACAATCTAGTTGGAGAATCTATGATTGTATGCTTTTATGAATTTGATTCCTATGCTGTGACTGCAGGAAATCATGTAACAAGTCACTTGTATGGTATTAATGTAAATAGGCGGGATCAAGCCAATCTAATTCAGAGTTCTCAAAATGAGCCAGTGAAATGCCAGGTTCGTGATCTCACCAAGGACTACCAGGGAGCCGTCCGATGCAAGAACATGAGGGTAAATTTATTCAAGCTCGAGCTTGGGCTCCCAACGTGCACCAACACAGTGGTGCCCCTAGCTCCTGGAGAGCAAAGCTTTTATCCCCCCAGGAGGGCAGTTCATCCCACCTTTACATTGATTGGGTAGTTTAAAACATAAGCCTGTTGTTATTCCCTGATAGGTTTAATTTTCGCGCCTTAGGTAAAGGTCACTACTAGGGAGACTTTTGGCCTTATATGGTGACCTTTGAACCGATTGGTTGGGCTCGCAGTGCCCCCCCTTAAGAGAGTTTAGGATGGGCGGGGGAGCTCCCTGGCTCTGACCGCGCCTGATTCTCTGCAAACTCCAGACCCAGGTGTACTTAGCACTGATTGGCTGTTGCTAGGGGTTACTAGGGACAAGATCAGGTTACAGGGTATGGGGGCAGTATGTTAGAGAGATCTAACTTTTAGAACACAGGTACTTAAGCCTATTTTTCTTAAAGCTTTAATTAAAGCCTGTTATGGCTTCATTTTGGCTCTTCACCAGGTGTGGTGGCACACGTTTGTAATCCCAGTACTTGGGAGGCTGAGACAGGAGGATTGCAGGTTCGCAGCCAGCCTCAGCTACTTAGTGAGGCCCTCCACAACTTAGTGAGACCCTGTTTCAAAATAAAGAATAAAAAATAGGACTGGGGGTGTAGCTCGGAGGTAGCATGCCCCTGGATTCACTCCCCAGTACTGAAAAAAATAAAAATAAAAAAGAAAGTGTTGGAGGAGGATTTTTCTTCTTAATTTGTCAAATATTTACTGTTTATCTACTATATGTTAAGTATAGTGCTAGGAATTGGGGATGAAAATAGAAATCATGCTCTTTAATTCTCAAGAATCTACAAAAGCTCCAAGCCTGGTTTTGGCTCTCATTTACAAAAGGGAAGTTAATCACCCAACAGAGAGATATTGAGACATACTGGTACCAAACTAAAACTTTCTCCCTAATGTAGTTTTGTTGTTGGTTGTTGTTGTTTGGTCCTGGGGGTTGAACCCAGGGGCATTCTACCTCCAAGCTATTCCCCAAGTCCCCCTTTATTTTTATTTTTTATTTTGAAACAGGGTCTCACTAAATTGCTGAGACTGGCCTCTAACCTGCGATCCTCCTGCTTCAGCCTCCTAAGTACTGTGATTATAGGTGTGTGCCCCCACACCTGGCTTAAAGTAGTAAAACAGAATAACTGCTGGATGTGTTGTGATGGCGCATGCCTGTAATCCCAGCTACTCAGAGGCTGAAGCAGGAGGATCGCAAGTTCAAGACCAGCCTAGGCAACTTAGTGAAACCCTGTCTTAAAATAAAAAGGGCTGGCCGGGCGTGGTCGTGCACGTTTGTAATCCTAGTACTTGGGAGGTGGAGACCAGAGGATCTGGGTTCGGGGCCAGCCTCAGCTACTTAGTGAGGCACTCCTCAACTTCGTGAGACCCAGTTTCAAAAATAAAGTATAAAAAATAGGGCCGGGGGTGTAGCTCAGAGGTAGAATGCCCCTGGGTTCAGTCCCCGGTACTGCAAAAAATAAATAAATAAATAAAAAGTGCTGGGGATATAGTTCAGTGGTAGAGCACCCCCGGGTTCAATTCCCAGCACTGCAAAAAAGAAAAAAGAAAAAAAAAGGGTGTGGGGGGGATAACTGGCACACATGCAATTCTATAGTTAGTGCTGTGTCAGTGTAACACAAAATTATAGTGCCACCACTGGCAAGTGTCTTATATCTTGGGAGCCAGTCTAGCTAGAGTTAAATACCCATGTAAACAAATCGTAGTAATTTAGTTTCTACAGTGCTACATGAAGGTATTTCAGAGTACAGTGGAGGGCATAATAGAAACAAATTAGTTTGTTATGGGGGAGGGAAACTGGGAGTTATTTTAGAGGAAATCAATGTTTGAGCTATTTACTGAAGGATGAGTATAAATTCCAGAACTAGAAAAAGCAGAGCATGTAGCAGAATGAAGTAGCTGAGCAAGGGCACAATTTGGCAGCAGCTGAACATGGAGGGTGGAAGGAAGGGTGAATGCTAAAAGGTTGGAGTAGAGATTTGGAGTCAAGCTTTGAGAGGCTGCACATATATGACAGCAGACTTGGCTTTATTTTTCTGGGAATAGGATTCCATCTAAAGTGTGTGTGTGTGTGTGTGTGTGTGTGTGTGTGTGACTAAGGATTGAACCCAGGAGCTTTCTACCTCTGAGCTACACACCCCCAGCCCTATTTTATTTTTCTTTTGAAACAGGATCTTGCTAAGTAACCACACACTGGCCTCAAACCTGTGATCCTCCTGTCTCATCCTCCCAAGTACTGGAATTGCAGCCAGCCACCATGTCTGGCTCCCATGTGAGGTTTTTAAGCAGAGGACTAAGAAGATCAGGTCTGTGTTTTATAAGGATGATTCTGAAAGGAATGTGGAGGATGAGTTGGAGGGAGCAGTACAGTAGAGATTGGTACAAGCACATCAGTTAAAAGGCTCTGGCACATGATAAACTTTCTTTTTAAAAAATATTTCTTAGCCAGGCATGGTGGCGCACACTTGTAATCCCAGTACTCAGGAGGCTGAGACTGGAGGATCTGGGTTCACTGCTAGCCTCAGCTACTTAGTGAGGCCCTCTGCAACTTAGCGAGACTCTGTTTCAAAATAAAGAATAAAAAATAGGGCTGGGGGTGTAGCTCGGAGTAGAGTGCCCCTGGGTTCAATCCCCAGTACTGCAAAAAAAAAATCTTAGTTTTATCCACTGAAAAGGCTTAAACATAACGTCCATCCCAAAAGTATTCAGCACCCCTAAAATCACAGCCCCTCACTATCATTTCCTCTGTAAAAGGAACCACGATTCTTTGGAAGAGTGGCTGATTCCTGGTCTAGTGCAGAAAATGTATAGGGTGAGCCCAGAATAGCTTGTCATATTAGAAAGAAAGCTTCTAGAGTCATATCAAAAGGATCCCAAAGCCCAGCACTGTGGCGCAGACCTGTAATCCCAGCTACTCGGGCGGTTGAGGCAGGAGGATCACAAGTTCAAGGCCAGCCTTGGCAACTTAGATTCTGTCTTAAAATAAAATAGAAAGGGTAGGGGGTATAGCTCAGTGGTAGAGCATCCTGGGTTTAATTCCCAAAATTGCTCCCCCAAAAGGCAAGGGGTATTCCAAAGACAACATTAGCTAAGTGCGACGGACCAGCTCAGCCGGAAAACTGAGACCAACGGGACAGGGGTCTCGGGATGGTGGGCAAGGAGTCGGCGATGAGTGACAAACAGACACAGACAACTCAAGGAAGTTGTATCTGAGTGCATTTTGCAAAGCTTCAGGCAAGGATTTTATACACAATGATTAAGGAAACAAAATACATAATCAGCTGATCATTGTTTATGCCTACAGTTTATACAATCTTAATGATTTCTTAATAATTTCTAAAAAGTAACAATGCAAAGCAATAAGAGCAAATAAATGTCAGAGCATACGTTTCATTTAGCATAATGCCGCTGGCACGTCAGAGCATACGTCTTGTTTTGCATAATGCCGTGGGCAGCTGCCAGACGCGGTTTTTGCACCTAAACTATCTATAATGGGAATTGAGGTTATGGCTACAGGGCAAGAGTTTAATGTTTAACCTAGTGCCTGTTATTGCTTTCTTACTTTAAACTTCTATAATTCTCTTTGTTCCAAATTTCTAAATTTCTTTCAAACCATCCCTAAAACCATTTCCATGAAGTTTCCACAAAAAGTTTTTCTTATTGTAACCCATCCACAACTGTTCTTGAGCCCCCTCTGCCCTTCTGGGCTAATCCAAAAATAGCTTTTAAGAGCGTAGGAGCCTTGGGGCCAAAGTCACATTCCTGGGAAAGACCCGCCTATTTTTCTCATAAGGCACAGTTGATGATTTGGAACAAAACACTACGCTCACTGAGCCATACCTGTTAAAGATTAAGAGAATACAAGAAGTTTACAGCAAAGAGAGAACAGCCAAGAAAACAGAGGATCTTGCCAGGCCACCTTTTTCTACGGACATACTTCCTTGAAGCTTTTGCCACGTCGTGCGTGTAGGTTCACGCAGACTCCGTAGGAGGCAGGGCTGTGGCAGCTAAGGATGAGACAATTTGAGCATTAGTAAGAACAATAATTACAGTGAATTAAAACATATAAAAATTTTTTGGTACTGGGGATTGAACCCAGGGCCATTCTACCTCCAACTACATGCCTAGCCCTTTTTATTTTTTTGTTTTTGAAATAGGGTCTCGTTAGGTTGCTCAGAGTCTTGCTAAGTTGCTGAGACTGGCCTTGAACCTGAGATCCTCTTGTCTCAGCTTCCCAAGTGTTGGGATTACAGGCTTGCACCACCATATGTGGTCATATAAAATATTTTTAAGTGCACAAGTTCATAAGTATACTAAAAATAAGCCCAACTGATCACATTTCGATCCTTACCTTCCTGTGCAAACTCAATCCCGAAGGAAGACATAATTTTCCTAATAAAAGAACTGATGAGAGATCCAGACACTCAAGACAACAGGAGATGATGGCTGAAGTTACAAGATGATGTAGTCAGTGATGTAGAAGTCACACCTATGGGGAAGCGTTTCTGGACCACTGTGCCCTCGTTGTCCCTCTGCAGGGTCAGGCCTGTGCTGCCAGTCCACATCCACCCACCTTCTCTCCAGTAGGAGCTTCATTTTTGTTCTGGATCCAAGGAGAGAGTTCCTGTGGAGACCTTCTCATCCTTTACTGGGAAGCACTTAGGGAGCCCTCTTCACGGGCAGGAGTTTTTCCTCGCTTATCACATCCTAAAAACAGAAGTGAGTTCCTCTGAAGTTAACTCAAACTTCAAATGAACCAGCTGTTGCAAGAAACATCAAGAAACAAAAGACCTTTTCGGGCTGGGGGTGTAACTCAGTGGTAGAGCACTTGCCTAGCCACGCCCAGCTCCTCTAAACCCTTTTAACTTGGATATGGCAATGCTATGGGAAAGGAGGGAAGCATTCTGAAGGCTTTGATTTTTGGCTATAGCTCAGCGCACTCGCCCTGCATGCTTGAGATCCACGCTGGCTCTCCTCTCAGACCATTCAATCTTTCAGCATTGCTCCAGTTTCAATTCAACCAATGGTCAGAGGCTTATTTTGTGTCATATTTAGAAACAGCAGCTGGGCATGGTGGCGCACGCTTGTAATCCTAGTACTTGGGAGGCTGAGACAGGAGGATCACAGGTTCGAGGACAGCCTCAGCGAATAGTGAGACTTTCATCAACCTATCGAGACCCTGTATCAAAATAAAATAGGTCTGGGGATGTAGCTTGGAGGTAGTATCCCCCTGGGTTCAATCCCTAGTGCCACCAAAATAAATAAATAAATAAACAGTAAATATTTAAAAATGTTAAGTAGTAAGAGTGAGTTAACTTGGCTTTTTTATAATTTCTGATTAGTTAGAAGTTTCCACCAGTGTATCTTTGTTCCTTTTTGGTCTCTCTGCTTGTAGCAAAGGCAGAAGGGGAAAGGCACTTTATACAGAAGACCTTCTAGAATGTTGAATTTCCTAATGGGTTTTATTGGAAATTTCTGGTTTGCTCCCTGCTTTATCTTCTATCATGCTTCTAATTGTTAGATGTTTATTTATTAGTTTCTAGACCATATGCATTTTATTTTATTTTATTTTATTTTTTTGCGGTACCAGGGATTGAACCCAGGGGCATTCTACCTCTGCGCTACACCCCCAGCCCTATTTTTTATCCTTTATTTTGAAACCGGGTCTCACAAAGTTGCGGAGGGCCTCACTAAGTACCTGAGGCTGGCCGCGAACCTAGATCCTCTGGTCTCTGCCTCCCAAGTACTGAGATTACAAGTGTGCGCCACCACGCCTGGCTCATATATGCATTTTATTAGTGATTCTTTTGCCATATGTTTCATAAAATTTTCTTTTCGTAAAATACCTTGAGGATTTTAAGCACCCCATGATCACCTACATGATCCATTTCTGCTAGTGACTTTGAAATATGTAGCATAGCCAGGCATGGTGGCACACACCTGTAATCCCAGTACTTGGGAGGCTGAGACAGGAGGATTACAGATACAAGGCTAGCCTCAGCAACTTAAAGAGACATTCTAAGCAATTCAGGGAGAGCCTGTTTCAAATAAAAATAAAAAGGAGGTGGTTGGGGGTGTAGCTCCAAGGTAGAATACCCCTGAGTTCAATCCCCAGTACAGAGAGAGAGAGAGAGAGAAGAAATATGTAACACCAAAATGACTAGGAAGTTTGAGAAGTGAATCCTTAGAGAGGGTAGTAATTATTAACCATGGTATGCACACAGTCAAGGTGTGTGCATTACTTGAGAGATCAATGCAGGAATCTCTAAAGATCCTGAAGCACTGGACTGGACTTTAGATGTTCTATAAACGGGGGTGGGGCAATAAAAATTCTCCACCCATTTACCTAAACAGTAGTTGTAGGAGAGAAAATTTCTTGTCCATCACAAACTGGGCTATGTACATTTTTGCAGTGTTGTTGTGTACATGTAACGGCAATTGGGGCAAAGGAGAGGCCTGTCCCCTGAGAGAACCTCCTGGCCCTCATTTCCAGGAATGGCAGTGGAGAGCAGAGCAGTTAATCTTACTATCAGGAGGGAAGGAAGCCAAAGGGAGCCGCAAGTCACTGAGTACCAGGACATTCAGCGCTTTAAAATAGCTGCCTACACTTCATGGGCCATTAGAGAAAATCTATACACAAGTTGAAAACAACTTGTAGTAGAACCTTACCCAAGAGAAACAAGGGCCTGCAGGCTTTTTTGCTCATTCTCCTGGGTTTTGTTTTCCACGTTTGATTCTGGGATTCAGTCTTTCCCTTCCCAGTCACTCACTCCCTGGGCGATTTAATTCTCCTCTAGGCCTACCCATTATGCATAGTTGATATGTAGAAATGTACTTCCCTTATTGGCTCTGCCCATCTCCGGGGTGGCTGCCTCCACTCCTCACCACTGTCCAATGCACGTCCTTTGACTTGCCCTTCCCTCTCCCACTGCCCCTATTTTGTTTAAGGATTTTACCATCCACCCAACTGTTAACCCTAAAAGCCTCAGTTATGTTCCCTCCTTTTCTCTGCTGTGTTTCCTTCCCCCAAACACAGACAGGCATCACATCTGGCCACTTCTGCCTGTGGAATATGTTTGGAATCCTTGGACTTGGAAGGAAACTTTAAGGTTATCTCAGGCTTAAGTCTCTTCTGTTTCCAATTTGTCCTCCATATAGGCATCAGTTATTCTTATAGAACATTTTTGTTTTTGTTTTTGTTTTTTGGTGGTACTGGAGATTGAACCAAGGGGTATTCTACCTCCGAGCTATACCCCTAGCCCTTTTTATTTTTTATTTTATTTCGGGGTCTCACTAGGTTACTGAAAGTCTTGCTACATTGCTGAGGCTGTCCTTGAACCTGTGATCTTCCTGTCTCAGCCTCCCAAATACTGGGATTATAGGTGTGCTTCATCATGCCTGGCCGAACAAAATATTGATCTTAACTCTCCCATGCTTAATAGCACCCAATTGTTTACCTATTGTCTGGATGAAGTTAATATTCCTAAGCAATGTGTAAAATTCCTTCATATCCCTTTACCCCCAATCAAAATTCACCTTTCTGCCCACCTACTCCCTTAGTTTTCTGTTTTTTGCCATGTGACAACCAGCTCTTCCAACACCCTAGACTGATTTCTTAATGTGCTACCAAATGTGAGTTACTTGATTATCTCAGCTAGAGAGCTTTCTGAAGATAATACTAAGTATTTGGGGGGAGTTGCTTAGAGGGATGTTGTAAGCTATCAATATAATAGCGGGACACTGTATTTTGCTTATTCTGTTTGCTAATAGTGGGAGTTCCTAAATTGTGCAGTGGGTCCTGTTTCACTCTGCAGAAAATTGGTTAGGTTCCAAATATTATTAAACTGAAAAGATAGTAGTCAAGAGTCATATGTACTTTGAGAAATATTTTTATTCTATATTTTATTTTATTTATTTATTTTTTTTGCGGTACCCAGGATTGAACCCAGGGGCGTTCTACCTCCGAGCTATATAGAAACCGGGTCTCACGAAGTTGCGGAGGGCCTCACTAAGTAGCTGAGGCTGGCCACAAACCCAGATCCTCCGGTCTCAGCCTCCCAAGTACTGGGATTACAAGCATGCGCCACCACGCCAGGCTTTATTCTATATTTGAAAGGTTTTAAGTTTTATTTATTTATTTTTTTGGTGAAATAATTGCACTCCCTCCATGGGTCAAGTCATTTTGTCACCTTTTATTCCTTTTTCCCCTATCTTTAATTTCCTTCCTTTTATTTTTCATTCCATTCATTTTTTCTTTTGTTCTCAAAATATTTTTTTGTCACTTAGGTCATGCTTTGTTGGTCTGTGTTGGGGATTTTATTTTATTAATTTCATCTTAATTTGAAGAATATAAACCATACCAAAGCCTTTTGTCTTATCACAGAAGGTCTCAATCTGAAGGCCAACATAATATGCAGTATAGTCTTATACATTATGGGTGGTATTTCAGCCATGAATAATGTTGCTTTTCTATGGTAAAGATTTTTTTTTCTATTTCTTCCACCAAAGCACTCAACACATTTTCATGAATTTCCTGTTTCAGACTTTTTAAGTCAATTGTTATGGTGGCTGTTTTTTTGTTTTGTTTTGTATTGTTTTCCTGCCAGGGAAGAGGGATCTTTATCATTTAATGCCAGACCTTAAATGAGAACTATCTCTACTCACCCCACCTCACCCCCAAAAAGGTAAAAAAATTAACACCTTAATATGCTAAGTTCTGTTCCATTTCTTCAAATCCAGTACCAGCTAAAGAAGGGAGTTTTTCTACACATTTTTGTTTCCAGTAAAAATAAATGCAGGCTCCTTAGCAGCAGCATATAGACAGGGCAGGGAGTTATATGAATATTGTGGATAGGAATGAAAGTAATTGTTGAGAATTACTGATCTGATCAGATTCAAGAACATCACATGTCCAATTCCAGTTTCTGGAAGCCATTCTTCTTGCCCCCAACTTCCAGGTAAAGGACTGAGAAGTCCAGGAAAAAGCTTGCTATCGACATGCACAGTGTCTGTAAGTAGTTTTGTAGGTTAGTGGTTAATTGCTACCATTATTCAATTCTCTTATTAGATTCAAGAAGAATAAGCCAACAAATTATTGACACAGAGGAAGAACTATATAGTGACCACATAATATAAAATTTAAATGTACCCCTTTTTCTGTTGCTGAGGAACACAGTGGGAAAACAAGAGTTTAAAAACTCGAGAAGTTATACATTTGACAAAGCATCACAATTTACTAAATAAATGAATTGAAGAGGGCAAAGTACTATGAGCAAGAAATATAGGATGTCAACAATAGAAATCTAATATATTCATGCATGTGCATGCACACATATACACGAGGAACAACGCTCAGAATTGATATTTATCTTTTTTCCACCTCAAGTGACTGTTTTGTTAATTTGTAATATAAATAGCATCTCATATTAAATTTATATGCACTCCTTGTCTATTGCTGTTTATTGCTGCCTGATGAGAACAAATATGGGTCCTACTGATATCAGCAGGCAGAGTTGCTGCAGTAAAATATATTCAAGATGAGTGACAGTTGTGGGTTCTGATATGAATAGATGAGCTGTAGAGGCACTTATGAATTTGGATGTCTGTATAAGCAACAGAGGGTGGTGGCTAAAGTCTCTGGCTTCTGTATAACATTGAGTCTGCTACTACTAGCTGTGTAATCTCCGACACTCATCTGTAAAGTGAAGATAAATAATCGCATTAACAGCCTCATAGGTTTCGATGAGGATTAAATGTGCTAATACAGCCGGGCGTGGTGGCGCACGCTTGTAATCCCAGTACTTTGGGAGGCGGAAACCGGAGGATCCAGGTTCGCGGCCAGCCTTAGCGCTCGCTCTCTCTCTCTCTCTCTCTCTCTCTCTCCTTAGTGAGGCCCTCTGCAACTTCGTGAGACCCGGTTTCAAAATAAAAGTATAAAAAATAGGGCCGGGGGCGTAGCACGGAGGTAGAAAGCCCCTGTGTTCAATCCCCGGTACCGCAAAAAAAAAAAAAAAAAAAAGTGCTAATACATGTAAGGCACTTGGAACAGTGCTCAGCACAGAGTAAGTGTTGTACAAATGTCACTTATTGTTTTCACTCGAACAGGCCCTGGTTTTTTGTTTGTTTGTCAACTAACTGAGCACAATAATATTGACTCTCATAGATACAGGGGAGATTTTTGTCAGAAGTATACCAGAAGAAGTTTATTAAAGTACAGCCAAGGCGGTCCAGGAATTTAATACTACATTTATTGTCTTTAGGGCTGAGTTTCAGTTAGGGTAGTAACTGAGAAAGACAGTATTTTCAAGTTAGAATAAGATATTTACTTTGGCATTGTTAACATATAAAGTAGTAAACACAGTAGTTTAGACTTTTCAGAAGATACATTTGGCTTTTTATTTAAATATACTGTGTCTTAACCCAGTTTTGACAAAATAAGCAAAGAAACTGTAGGCAGGAAGAGCTGATAGAAGCTTTTAGTACATGGAAAACCTCAGGATATAAACCTCCACAGTGTTATTAATAGGCATATCATCAACCACATTTTCTCAGACTTTATGTTTCACTCTGGAGAAAAAAAAAGTGTATGACATCTTAAATTTCTCCACTGGGTAATTTAAAACTCAGTTATAATGTGAACACCAGCTGCACATATCATGTTACTTGAATTCAGCATCAATTAAAATTGTAAATGAAACTAGTCATATGTTCCCTTTCAAAGCTGTTACTATTCCAAGCAACTGTCTAAATCAACAAAATAGTATGAATATTTATCACTATAAATATTTTGTTTAACTCTTTTTTTTAACCCACTTAAAATTCTGACTTCTCAGCCGGAAATGGTGACACACACTTGTAATTCCAGTACTTGGGAAGCTGAGACAGGAAGATCTTAGCTCAAGGCCAGCCTCAGCTATTTTGTGAGGTCCTCCACAACTTAGTGAGACCCTCTTTCAAAATAAAGAATAAAAAATAGGGCTGGGGTTGTAGCTCTGAGGTAGAATGCCCCTGGGTTTAATCCCCAGTACCACAAAAGAAAATAAAAATAAAAAATAAATAAAATTCTGACTTCTATTCGGATGGACGATGATAGCTAATACACATCTAAAGGTTTCTCTATCATCCAGGTGCTGTTCTAGACATAAGTTTTTATTCTAATGTGAAAACTGTATAAAGCAGTCACAACTTTTACATAATACAACCTCAAGAGGAAAGAGGGGAGTGCCGAAAAGTATATAGAGCAGATTCACACCATCTTTTTTGGGAAAAGGGGTACTAGGGA
>PVJS01054493.1:0-12939 GCA_004027185.1 Glis glis | reverse complement strand
GATCCTCCGGTCTCCGCCTCCCAAAGTACTGGGATTACAAGCGTGTGCCACCACACCGGCTACATTTCTTCTTTTTTTATATCACCCAGAAAAAGTGATTTAGTGCTGGGCATAGTGGCACACGCCTGTAATCCCAGTACTTGGAAGGCTGAGATAGGAGGATCACAGGTTCGAGGCCAGCCTCAGCAACTTAGTGAAGCCCTGTTTCAAAATAAAAAGTGCAGCAGGGGATGTAGCTCAGAGATAGAATGCCTCTGGGTTCAATCCCCAGTACCAAAGAAAGGGTTTTAAAATAAACACATTTATGAAGTTTTATGAATAATGCATTGGCAGCTTAAGAGTAAAAAAAAAAAGAAAGAAAATTGTCAAGTATATATTTTTCACAACTCATGCTGACCAGTGTCCCACTTCCCATTAGAGGCTCCTGCAATTAAGCAATAAAGTCAGCTGAGAGGACCAGACAGGAGCTTTGCAAGCTGTGGGAGGATAGATGTGTTTTAAGGGAGGTAGCCTATGAAAACAGCTAGGTTTTGCAAACTGCTTTCTCAAGGGGGCTTTGGATCTGAGCCAAGGATCTGCATAATGGTGTCAGCAGCGCTCTCTATAGCAGCCCTGCTCATAATATTCTTGGGTTCTATTTAATAGCAAACGATGGAGTGCTTATGCCCAATACCAGCAATCAAAGAAGCAGCATTTCCATTCACCTCCCCCAAATAAGTCTCTGTTTATACTCTCTCAGACCATCCTGTATTTCTTCATAATTATGCAAGTTGTTTCCTATTTACTTGTTTCGTGTTTTGTCTCCCCAACCTGAATAATGATGGAAGCATTTTACCTCTATCCTAATTGTCCTTTTGTGTAGTCACAACTCCTAATGCAGTGCTTTGCAGAGTAGGTGCTGTAAGTAATGTTGACTTCCTGGTTGAATTCTCTCTCAGTGAGCCACTGCAGCTATTAAAGGAAATGATCCATAATATATGTCAAACAGGTAACTTTCCATATTTTTTAATCCTTGAAAATGGTCACATTTCAAATATCTTTCAAGATTTATTCTCATTCATTTGCTTGATGCAACTCTCAGCATTAATATTTCTGATTCATTAGGATGTGCACCCAAAATAGGAAATGTCATCTAAATACATAAATTGGCCCAGGAAGTAGCATCCTGGACCATTTATTATTGTTGATGATAAACTTGGGTTTCAGCTCTCTATCCTGTAGCTTCCCATTTTATCTGGGTTATTCCATGCCAAAAAAGGCATGCTTCACAGAGATCTTTAAGTGGCAGATTCTATTTAAATACATAGATAAGCATTGTCAGGCTGTGCTGCTATTAAGAGAGAACTACTACTGTAAAGTAACATTGAGAAAAAAGCAATACTTTTGCTAGCATTCTGTGTTCCTTCAGTCCTTCCTCGGTTTTTGGAGACCTTATGATCTTAGGGCCTAGTTTAAAAGAAATTTCAAAGGAAAAGAGAATCAAGAACTAGCAATAGCTCAAAACGCCATTATAACATTAATTCTATCATACATGCATGCATATACAAGCAGTGGATATATTTGGTATTCTAAATACTGCATGATATTCCTTTGACATAGTCCCTAGGAAATACTATCTATTCAAATTTTCACCCAATACCTGTTCACATTTTGTATATTTTATGTGCTTTTTTAAAGCTTCTGTCTATTCTCTTAAAACAACAAACCTTATTCTATTAGAATCTATGGTGAATAACACGTCCTGAGAAAGTGAAATCATTCATAGTTGTTTTGTACCAACAGTACCCACAAGAGAGTATTTATTAAGATGTGATCTTAGGTCCTCACTGGGTTATTATGATTCCTTTCAGATGTCATCTTCATTTTCCCAGTAGCAGGGTAACCTCTTAAAAAAGGACGAGGTCAGCCGGGCATGGTGGCGCACGCTTGTAATCCCAGTACTTTGGGAGGCGGAGACCGGAGGATCCGGGTTCGCGGCCAGCCTCAGCTCGCTCTCGCTCTCTCTCTCTCTCTCTCTCTCTCCCCTTAGCGAGGCCCTCTGCAACTTCGTGAGACCCGGTTTCAAAATAAAGTATAAAAAGTAGGGCCGGGGGTGTAGCGCGGAGGTAGAACGCCCCTGGGTTCAATCCCCGGTACCGCAAAAAAAAAAAAAAAAAAAACGAGGTCGCTAAACTGCTCGACAAACATATCTTTCCAATTGATAACAGTTTATGTATAATCTGCTGATTTGGGGAAACCTTGGGAAAGTAATTTTAAATCTTCATTTGGCCTCATTTTTCCCCTCATCTACAAAATGAATAAGTCAAATAAAATTGATGGTTCAAAATATTTAGCAACAAAAGCCTTTCATCAAATAAAATATTTTGTTGAAGCCTGAGGTGTGGAACAGAATGTGACTCCAATTGATATATCTTGAAAATCACCAATATAAATACTATCGTAAGCCCATTTGACTATGAATATTATAATTCCCATTAATAGATTTATGGTTCATATTAACAAATACTCACTGGACACCTGCTAGGTATTAGGCTCTGGAAAGATCCTGCTATATTCTGTGAGCAAGCTAGGCCATGACTCATTTCTTCCAGATTATTTTCCAGAGACAAAAGAAATAATTCCACAAACAAACAATATAAAAAGTTATAATTCGCGGGTTTAATCCAAGTTATCCTGTAATCCTAGGCAGGAGAATTGCAGGTTTGAGACCAGTTTGGGCAATTTAATGAAACCCTGTGTCAAATATATATATATATTTATATGTATATATAGTATATAAAATATATATTTTTATATATAAATATATATATATATTACAAGTACAAAAAATGCACAAAATAGGAAATGGTTGCTTCTGGCCAGAGGATCCAAGAAGTCCTCATGAAGAGGTGGCATAAGACGAGCAGGTAGGATTTTGTATTGGGGAAGGTGAGAGTTTCCAAGTAGGGTAAACATAGTAAGTGAAGGTTTGGAGGCAGGAAACTGGAAGGCACCATTCAGAGGAAGGAAGCAAGTGTTCCAGTGTGGTTGTGGTACAAATGACATGATGGGGACTTTGAACTGAAGCTGATAAATTAGTTGTAATGAGATGATGAAAGTTCTCACATTTTATGGTTATGAGGTTTGTTTTTATTCTCCAGGAAATAAAAACCCAGTGGAGGTTTTATTGTTTTGATTTTTTTTTCAAGCAGAGAGTGACATGAGCAGAAATGTACTTAGAAAAGATAGTTCATAACTAGAAATGGGAGAGACTGGAGAGGGCTTATTGGGGGCCAACAGTCCTGGTGAGAAGTGTCAAAGACCCATTCTAGGATGGTGCTATGGATTGAATTGTGTCCACCCCACCCCCAAGTTTATATGTTGAAGCCCTAACCTCCAATGTGACTGCATTTGGAAATAGGGCTTTCAGGGTAACATCCTAAGGATCCAATAGTATTGGTGGCTTGAGAAGAAGAGGAAGAAATATCAGACTCTCTTTCTCTCCCTCTCCCTCCATGTGCACATACTAAGAAAAAGCCATGTGAGCAAACACAGTGAGAAGGTGACCATCCACAAGCCAGGAAGAGAGCCCTCACCAGACCTGCCTGCCAGCACCCTGACCTTGGACTTGCATCCTCCAGAATGGTGAGAAATAAATTTCTGTTGTTTAAATCATCCAGCCTATGGTATATTGTTGTCAGTCCAAGCTAACTAAGATAGACAGTGACATTAGGAATGCAGGAGAGGACAAATGTCACCAAGCCACTATGGAAGTAGAACCAGTGGAGCCAGGCATGGTTGCACACGCCTGCAATCCTAGTACTTGGGAGGCTGAGACAGGAGGATCGCAGGTTCAAGGCCAGCCTCAGCTACTTAGTGAAATACTGTTTCTAAACAAAATAAAAAAGGGCTGGGGGTGTAGTTCGGAGGTAGAATGCCTCTGGGTTCAATCCCCTGTACCCCCCCAAATTTTTTTTTACATAAAAGGAGGTAGGTATAGTGATTTTTAAAGGTGTCTACAATTTCCTTAATAATCCTTTCTCTAAGAGGAAAAGTGAGGTTCTTCTCTTCTCCTGAGTGTGGGCTGGGTCTATTGGGTTGCTTCTAATGAACAGTACATGGTAGAAGAGTGATTCTGAGGGGGCAGAGCTTGATGTTTGTTTCTTACAAATTTTGTTCTTGAATTTGGGGATGGAACATAGTCATGCATAGTCTTTCAGTAGATAAAAGGAGTTGTGGATTTTATGGCTAAGAAAGAAGACTGAACTAAAAATCTCATTTATTTTGGAATCATTGGTCCAGGGATAACACCAGTCTTTTCATGGATGAACAAAACCACTTATGTATGATGTGCAACAGATGGAAAGATCTAAATGTCCAGTAAAAAATAGTGCTTATATCTATGTGTGATGTGTAGGCCTGACATACATGTGTTTACACAAGTTCTAGAACTTGTGCACTAAAGGAGAATTGGAAAAGGTAGAAAGTCTACCTTCAAAATGGTAAATAAAATGTAACTTAGGGCCAGGCGTGGTGGCGCACGCTTGTAATCCCAGTACTTTGGGAGGCGGAGACTGTAGGATCCGAGTTCGCGGCCAGCCTCAGCTCTCTCTCTCTCTCTCTCTCTCTCTCTCTCTCTCTCTTTCTACTTAGTGAGGCCCTCCGCAACATCTTGAGACCCGGTTTCAAAATAAAGTATAAAAAAATAGGGCCGGGGGTGTAGCGCGGAGGTAGAACGCCCCTGGGTTCAATCCCCGGTAACGCAAAAAAAAAAATGTAACTTAGGTGCCCCAAATATCCCCTTCTGCTCTGACACATGTGTAATTTGTTTCTGGTCAAGAGAAAGACTAAATAGACTAAATAGAATTTAGTAGAACATACAGTTCAACAAACAAAAGATACTATGACCCTGAAGCAGCGTAAATGGCAAACTGTTCTTCAAATAAACTACGCATTTGCTCTAAGAAGACTGAAAGCAAAAAGGGAACATTCTACCCCATAGGGATATAGATCAGTAAGAGAATTCTACACCTGGGAATCTCGATTCTTACATTTCACAAGGGCAATGGAGTAACTAAGTTGGAGACAGAATAAGGAGGAGCAAAAAAAGAAACCACTGAAATAGAACAAGATATTATAAAACAAAGGAAAGTTTCATAAATACTCAACTAAGTTGAACAATAAATAGGATATTCAGAGAATGCCTTGAAGACCCTGGCCTGTAAAAAGCAGCTCTCTGTCTTAAGAACCTCCAATTTCTTAAACTCATAGAGCTTGAAGATGCAGGTTTGGAATTTCCAACCAAACATTTAGCCTATTAAATATAGGAACTGAAAAGAATCTCAGATATACGGCCCCCTAAAGCCAGAAATAAAGGAAAGACTTATATGCAATATAGGGATCCCTGTAACCTAGTACCTGCTATAGAAATTCAGACTCCTTAATTTAGTCAAAGTAGTATATCATCTCTATTTCTCAGAGGCACTTTCAATTAATTATATGTTATTTCTTTTGCTACTTAGTGCCATTTTACTAGAATATATATTTAGATATATATTTATTATATTTTTCTAGAATATATATTTTTCTAGACTCTATATATACACATTGTTAGTTCCTGATTCTCTGATTTAGAATTTCCATTGGAGCTGGGCATGGTGGCGCACACTTGTAATCCCGGTATATAGGAGGCTAAGACAGGAGGATCCGGGTTTGCGGCTAGCCTCAGCTATTTAGTGAGGACCTCCGCAATTGAGTGAGACCCTGTTTCAAAATAAAGAATAAGAAATAGGGCTGGGGAGGTATCCCAGAGGTAGACTGCCCCTGGGTTCAATCCCCAGTACCACAAAAAAAAAAAAAAATAAGAAAAGAATTTCCATTGACTTCCTGTCATGGAACGACAGGATTTAGTGCTCTTATTCTAAGTTCCCACAACACACACACACACACACACACACACACACACACACAATATAGACAAACACAGGAACATATACATACACACTCTCCCCTTTCCCTTTTCTGCCCCAAAGAGTCATACCACACTTTTTACTTGTATCAGTACTCATTTTTTTCATTAGTATAAGTATATAAATAATGCTTATGGCTAAACAGTATAGTGCTCTATGATTTTATTTTCTTCCTTGTCCAACTTTCTGTTTTCCCTGGTGTGCACTACACTGTTTTCAATTGTCTACTTTTATTTGAAACTATCATTTATTCATTTCCCAAACTCTCTGACAGCAGTGCAGTTTTTCTCAATATAACCAAACACATTAGATCATTTATCACTTCCTTTCCTTTTTCCTTGGGGACTTCCTTCTATATGTCTTTGATTTCCTGCTCCATTGGCCCCAGATGATCTCTAGACCTGCTGAACCTCAGCTGTGCCATGCCTTCTTGATCATTATTCTGAGAATCATTTCCATATAAATGGTATTTAAAGCCACCGGACTAGAGGCAATTACTCAGGGAGTGAGGGTAGAGAAAGAAGATGTTTGGATGATCCAACATTTAGAGGTTAGAAGGATAAGACCTATAACCACTAAAGAAAACTGAATAGATGTGGCCATGGAGATAGGAGTGAGGCAGGAGTAGAGTTCAAGCTCAAGTTGGTGACTGTTGAAAGAGAAGGACGGCATGCTCCATGCTTGAGATAAATGGCCAGAGGACCTTCCTCAACTACATCCATGATTTAAGATAAACAAGAAGAAAGCATGGAACTGGTGAAAGCAGATCTGACTGCAAATGCTTGCCCATAAGTAATGGAGAGCCTCATTTAAAAGATACACCCAGGGGACAGAAAAGCGCAATACTAGGCACATTTTGAACCACGTGCAAACATTTTTGGCCAAGTACAAAATGACTCGGGCTCAGTAATAACATTGCAGCATAGCTTATGAATATGTTGTTTTCTAGCCCCTCAAAATGTACATATACTGTTTACCCCCTTGATTTTGTTTCTGCTGCTCTGCCTGTGGAGTACCCACCTTGCTATGTAAATCAATGCAATAAATAATTCTTACTAATCTCTGTGTGGGGGGATATTCTACCTCTGAGCTATAACCCCAGCCCCTATTTATTTATTTATTTATTTATTTATTTATTGTGTTGAAACAGGGTCTCACTAGGTTACTGAGAGTCTCACTACATTGCTGAAGTTGTCCCTGAACCTGAGATTCTCCTGTATCAGGCTCCCAAGTATTGGATTACAGGCATATGCCACCATGCCCGGCTCTCACTGTCTCTTTGTTAGCCCTGTTTGATTTCTATACTGCAAGAGCTAAAGGACCCACTGAGCCAGTGACAGGAAGAGAATTGAGAAAAAGTGGCACTCTGAAATCTAAGGGGAGAAAGTGTTCCATATGGGCTTCGCAACAGGGCTGCTCACATCAAGCCAGCAAGAACCTCTTCCCTCGTTCACTGCTTTCCCTGATTAAGTCAGGCCCCGGGTAATCTCCCTTGTGATTGATTAACTAAAAAACCAACTGCTTTGAGACCTTAATTCATCTGCCAAATTCCTTCCTTTCTCCATATTCTATTAGTAGAAGGAAGTCCCAGTTACCACCCATAACCAGGGAAGGGGTCTGCACAGGATTCAAGTAGCAGGGGCAAGGAGCAGAGGTCACCCTAGATCTGCTTGCCACAGAATGGCTCAATTGAAAGGGAAACCCTGATGGCACAGAAGAGAGAGGGAGATGACAGTCGCAGAAGCAGTTTCTCCAGTGGGTCAGAGGAAATGGGATGCAGCTGTACTTGCTTTGTAGGATAGAGAAGTGGCTGGAGGGTGAACGGTGTTAATAGCACTTCATCCTGTTTAGCCGATCTTCTCCCCTCCTGTCCCCTTCAGATGCACCCAGTATCTTCAGATTCTGAGCTACTGCGCTGTGTGAGACAGATGTGACCTTGCTTCTCCTTGGCTTCATCTCACTGACCCCTCACCCAGGCTTAGGTTTCAGCATTCTCAACTTAAGTTTGTTCCAAAATTTTAGCAGACAATTCTCATCTGCTCTTGTCTCTTTTCTTGTTCCTTTTATAGTATTGCTATTATAAATGTTTTAAAGTTTAAAAAATACATTAATTGGGACAAAATACAAAATAGTTTACCATCTTACCCATTTTTAAGGATACAATTCAGTAACGTTAAATATATTCACATTGTTGTGCAACCAATCCCAAAGCCTTTTCATCTTACAAAACAGAAACTCTTCACCCATTAAACAACTCTCCTTTCCTTCCCTCCCAGCCCCTGGAAATCACTGTTCTACTTTCTGTTTGTATGAATTTTGACTGTTTTAGATGCCTCATATAAGTAGAACTGTACAGTACTGATATTTTTGTGACTGGCTTCTTTCACTTAGTGCACCGTCTTCAAGCGTGTATCAGACTTCCCTTCAAGACTACTTTAAATTTTAAAAAAAAATTAATTTTTATTGCAGGTCTGTTCTTTTTGAGCTTCAGAACTCCCTTCCCCATTCCTTTAGCCATTATTTTGGTGGGCTTTCTGGAAGCAGAGATAAAAGTGAGTATCCAATCTGGTCTTCAAAAGGAAACACATATTCTATTTACAAAATGTAATGTTTAAGGACATATTCTTTGATGCTTTAAAAAATCTCTTTAACTTTGCAAGACCCTTTAAAGGAGAATAGAATACAGAATAAATTTGCATTTAGTTTTCATTTAGCCAAAGAAAAGCTTATTCTTTGGTGTGAAGAAAAAAGTTTCTTCTAGGAGGTTCTTTTTGCAGCATGAGTATACACTCCCCCCACTCCAGGGAGCCTCGTGTGGTCGTTCCCAGACCCATAGCACTATAGTATACATCACCACAGTACACATCACAGTACACATCCCAGACCCACAGTATACATCACCTGGTGTGTGACAGATCTGCAAATTCTTGGGCCTCACTTCACACCTTCTGAATCTGAAATCTGGAGGTGGGGCCCAGCAGCCATATTATAACTGCCATCCCTCCCTCCCAGTGAGTCAGGTGCTGGCTCAATTAGGGAGCCACTGGTTTTCTAGAGGCAATGCCTTACAAAGTTGCATTTAGAGATTAAATATTTCACTTGGTCTTAGTCCAAATGTTTATCAGATTTTCAGGCTATGAGGTGGCCATCTTTTAGCAGAATGTGAGGTGCCTAGACTACTTATAGTCTTAATGCTTGGGACTTTTTTCTGCTGTAGAGGCAGGTCCTGTCAGGTCTACTACCTGACCACTTCCTCATCCTGTGCCCCAGTGGCCTCACTGACCAGACCACCTCAGTGAAGGCCAGGAAATCCACAGGATGGTCAAGACCAGCTCCCAGGTGGGATGTGGTGGCACATGTCTGAGACAGTAGGATCACTGGTTTGAGGCCGGCCTCAGCAACTTAGCAAGACCCTGTTTCAAAAATAAACGAAATAAAAAGAGGGCTGAGGGTGAAGCACAGAGGTAGAATGCCCCTGGTTTCGATCCCCAGTACAAAAAAACAAAACCAAAAAACTAACAGGACCTTCTCTCTTGAGAATATTAATTAGAGACACCAAAATTGTAGTCAGTGCTGAAATGCCAAAAATATATAGAACGTAAGACATGACTTTAGTGAGCCTTGGTCAGGCACAGCCCCTGTATCCTGTCAACTGTCTACTTTTCTATTCCTTGAGTGGATATATATTTCTTGCAACAGAGAGACTTGATCAGGGTATATCTCAACTACTGATAGGAAATGCTGTATGATTAATTGGCCATAGTTATTCTATATTGTAAATCTGGTCCAAATCATTGGCTTGTCCATGCTCTTTTCTTGGAAGCTGCATATAAGCAAGTAGATATCTCTGTTTACTATCTGTTTAATTTCCCTGAGTGAAAACAAGTTTGTTAGAACTCTTATTTCACTTCAATACTGAGCTCTTGGAGTTCTTTCATAGCCTGATTCTCTGAAAAACGAGTGCAAATTGCTTTGTAAATCAACAACCAAAGGATCAATACCAGTGACGTTCTTTAAAAGAATTCAAGATAAATAGTCCCTATAAGGCACTGCCACTGTACTCCAAGGTTCAAAAGCAAATATTGTGAAAATGAAAGCAAGGGAAATCATACAATATTACCAAAAGATTATGTAGTAATGAATAAAAGCCAGAACAGGATTTGAGAAGGGAATGTTTGTTCTGAGAACAATACTAGCATAATGGGAGTATCAGGATCAAGCTACTTTTTCAGGTCATGGTTATTGACTTAAGAATTGATACAAATAAAAATCAGAGAGCTGTTTGCAAAGATGTTTTAAATTAAACTTATCTTCTTTTTAATATTATACTATTGTAAATCTTCCAGGATGCAAGAGACCAATAGGTCATCTAATCCAATTATGCATTTCATGCTTGAGTGGCTTCTAAGCTCCTAAAGAAATGAGAGTCCCCTAGCTTGTTGATGACCCAGAGCTATCTAGCATGTCTTATAAAATAAATGTACAAAAAGGAATAAATGAGTTTAGAAACAAGATATAGGATGATACTCTAAAATATGGCTCTTGTTAATGTTTGGAAGAGTGGTGCCTTCTTTCTTCTGTCCTTACTGGGAAAAAGATGTTAAATATTGTAGCAGGAGACTGACAGTTGTCCCCAGACCTGGTTCTCCTTTATCTTCAAATGCTTTCAACTGCTCAAAATAAAGATTACATTCCCAATTTTTCCTTATAGTCATGTGTTTCAGCTACTACTGTTGTGTAACAAATTACTCCAAAATTTAGAGGCTTACAATAACCTTTCTATTATGCTCCCCAGATTCTGTGGACCAGGCTTTCTTTTTTTTTTTTTTTTTTTGCGGTACCGGGGATTGAACCCAGGGGCATTCTACCTCCACACTACACCCCCGGCCCTATTTTTTATACTTTATTTTGAAACTAGGTCTCACGAAGTTGCGGAGGGCCTCACTAAGTACAGAGAGAAAGAGAAAGACAGGGAGAGAGAGAGAGAGAGAGAGAGAGAGAGAGAACTGAGGCTGGCCGCGAACCCGGATCCTCCGGTCTCCGCCTCCCAAAGTACTGGGATTACAAGCGTGCGTCACCACGCCCGGCTGGACCAGGCTTTCAACAGGGCATCCATCACAGGGCTGGCATGACTTATATCATGCTCTATTGGTCAAAGCAGTCTGCAAACCCATTCAGATGCAAGAGGAGAGGAAACAAAACCAGTTCATGATGGGGGAGTGGCAAGGTCATAGGATAGAAGAGCATACAGGACAGGAGATAGTGTTGCTGTTGGCTTTGGAAAAGGCAATCTACCATACCAAATGTGTGGCCATGTTGACTAAATTCTGGTCAAGAGACCAGATGGGGACTTGGTGTGTTTAACTTCCTGAAAGTGTCCTTAAAGGGTGTATGTTTGATGGGGAAGGGAGTTCCTTTCTCTTTTTCACTTTCCTCTTAGCTGACATACCGACAAGATAATTTGTGGTGGAACAACCATTTTGGACCATAAATTGAGTATTCCAGAGCAATGAACTCGAAGGAGCCCGGTTACCTGATTATCCTGGAGCACCACACCAATGTAATGTAAATGAACTGCCTACATTTACATTACAGAGAAATAAAATTCATTTTTTTAAGGTAATGTATTTTGCATTTTCTGCTACATGTTGACAATGTTAATCACAATTAATAGAAACATCATTATCATGAAGACAGATGATACAAATGCATCTTAGATTATTGGATCCATAAAACATAATAATGGTTCTATGGCTGAAAGTTTGACTAATAATGTGCTCCAACTGGTCACATGTGAGGACCACCATATTTTATAAAAGTTTACTTCTTAAAGTGCTTCACTATTACAAATATCAAGACATTATTTAAAACCGAACATTATTATTATCAGGTTGATGAGAAAGTGAACTAGAGAAATACATCCACTCAAGATACATCATAAACAAATGCTGGATATCAAGATGCATTTTTAGAAAAGGGAGTTTGTTATATCTCTGATTTCTAATTTTTGAGTTTCCTAAGTCATATCTTTCTTTTTTGTGTGAGTGGAAAGATAAATCAGACGAGGTGGATAAAATAAAAATAAAAGAAAAATCATAAAAGAACAACTTTGGGGGAGAGTTTGCACTGAACTATTTTATTTACAATAATACAGTCATCGTAGAAAATGAAGCATGTGCACTTAATTAGCACTTAATAGGCAAAAGACAATTTTCTCTGCCAAGAATATGCTTCATTTCAGTCAAGGACTTCTACTTTAAAAGCACAAGTTTGTAGTTGTAATTCTATTTGTCTTTATATTGAAACATTCAAAATTTGAGATTTAATTGAACACCACTCAAAACATAAGGAAAGGTTTTAAAAATAAGAATGTAATTAGGCAAAGCTCTTTTTGCTTTAGGACCATCTGTCCTGACTACGACATTTTATCCAGATTGCACTATCCTGTTTGTAGGGTATCAACTAACTTTGATAAGTGCTTCCCAATAAATGGTGCCTTTGTCTCGGTAAATAGTAGTAAATGCATCGAGAGCGCACGAGAGTGCACAAAGGAATAGCATCAGCATAATACACAGGATGGATAGGGAAAGGCTGGAAAAAATGTGGGCGAAAGAAATAAAGATAGGATGGATTTCTTCGGCCAAACCAGTACCACTATATGATTTTAAACAAAAGACATCGCCAACGTTTATCAATGCAACCAGATTCTAGGAGGAAATAAAATGGCAATACTGAGGTGGAGGCCGAAGTTTCGGCCCAAGTCACGTGGCACCGGCTCTGCGCGGGTCCGCCGCGGTGAACGGCGTGTGGGAACGCGGGCGAGCGGCCCATAGCCCGGGGCGAGCAGACTGCTGGCCCGCCGGGCGGCCTGGCCGGAGCCCACGCCCCAGGCCCGCGCCCGCGCCCGCGCCCGCGCCCGCGCCCGCGCCCGCGCCCGCGCCCGCGCCCGCGCCCGCGCCCGCGCCCGCGCCCGCGCCCGCGCCCGCGCCCG
>PVJS01054492.1:0-12943 GCA_004027185.1 Glis glis | reverse complement strand
AGCAGGGTTCTGATAGGTGCAGGACTTAGATAAAAGAAGGAGAAAGCCGCGTAGAGAGATGCGCGACTCTTTCCGAAGAAAACGCATCTGCTCTTGTCTGAGATCGTCAGACTCCAGCTCACAGAACTGGAACTTCGCCGTTTCTCTGAAGAGCTTCTTGATCTTCTGCTCTCGTCTGAGATCATCGGCCTCCAGCCCTTCGAACTGAAACTTCACCATCGTTTCTCCGAAGAGCTTCCTGATCTTCACATCTTGGACTGGGACTGAATTAGTGGTTGCTCTGATCCTAAGACTCCAGCTCTTAGACCACTCGACCAGCTACTGGTTCCTCTGACTCTCTACATGCAGTCAAAACTTGGGACTACATTGCTTCAAACTGTTAGCTGATCTGATAAATCCCTTTTTCCATATACTCATTCTGTGAATTCTGTTAGTCTAGTGAACCCTGGCCAATACAGAGGGTTTGTTGCCTTTTGCAGCTGACTGGTGGGCAGGAAGGGACAGGAAGCTGCCTCGCCTTCCCAAACCAGAGGCCAGCTGTTCAGGGATCCTCCATGGGACCCCAGGCCTGACATCCTGTGCATGCCCCCCGCCCCTGCCCCTGGGTCTGTGGCTTACCTTTTGTGCTCTGCGTTTGTCAGCTCTCTGATTTTGGTGGTAAATCCTGCTAAAGTTGGAAACAATCACAGGGACCGGCAGGGCAATGACCAGAACGCCACTCAGGGAGCAGATGGAGCCGAAGATCTTTCCGGCAATTGTCTTAGGCACCATGTCTCCATACCTGACAAAGAGAGAAGCAGAGTGTGAGGAAGAGAGGGGTCTTTTGGGAAACAAGTCAGGCTTCTCAGCCAATCATTTACCTATTTGTTCACTCAACAATTATTCAGAGCAACAGCGAACACAAGAGACAAGATCCTTGTGTTCATGGAGCCAGTTTCCTACAAGGGAAAGACCATACACAAGTAAGTGAACACGTTTAAAACAAAATGCAAAAACTGTGCTTGTAGTTTTTATGAACAGAGCAGAGGGAGAAGCTGTGCCCAGGAAAGGCCTCTTTAAGGTGCTAATGGCTGAGATTCAAAAGTGAAGGATCTAGAAAGTACAGAGGCCTTGAGGTAGCAGGAAGTAGCTTGACCTGTTCTAGGAATTGTTACCAGGCCAGCAGGATCGGACACAGTGAGGGGGAAGAGTGATACCAAGGAGGGTGGGGGCCAGGCAGGGGCCAGAGCAGGCGGCATCGTGTGGGTCATGGTGAGATGAGGAGTACTGATTTTATCCCAGCTACGATGAGCCATGGATGAGTTTTAAGCAGAAGAGCAACAGGATCTCATTTATGCTAATAAAAATGCTAAATCATGAACTCACTTTCTATTTGTGTGGAGATTTTCAATTTACAAAGCAATTTTACAGATTCACCTTAGATAAGCCCCAGGAGCCCTGTGGGCTTTGTATTGTTAGCCCGTTGTACAGATGTAGGAACTGAGGTTCAGAGGCATTGCGTGGATTGCCCTTCTTTGCTCTGCTGGGATTAAAATCCACTCCTCTTGCTTTTGTATCTTTTCTACCACTCACCCTGTCTCAGAGTTGGACCATGAGCTCTGAAACTTGGTCCCTTATGCTATGAAGCCACACTGGGATGGTGCTGGCTTCTTCTGGAGCTTGGAGAAACCTCTTAAATACTTCACACCCTGGCAGCGGCCCACCGGGACCAGCATGGTCTGGCTCCCACTCAGCCTCTGGCAGGCCGGCCAGAACCTCTCTCCCCTAATCAATAAGATGCTGTCCACAGCGGTTAAGTGTTTAGCCTCCTCTTTACTGAGATAATTTAAAAGCCTTAGTAAGCAAAAAGCTGTGATAACTCCTCTGGCCAAAGCCAGAAACACCACCTCCTCTTCTCTGTGTCCTCCGCGTATCTGCAGCAGAAACAGGCTTAGCAGGACCAGGAATGGTCACTGCTGAACTAGGCTCAAAGTCACTTGTCCTGAGGGGACCCCAGTGTCCTGGGTCTCCAGAGAGGATGTGGAAGGGGATTGGAGAGATGTTTCAGAAGGTCCTCATCTGAACACCTAAGGGCTTTAGGGAAGGCCTGGCAGTGGCTGACAGGCGATGGGTAAATGAATGAATGATTTCATTTAAGTCCCTCTACACCCTTGGAAGCAGCAGCAGCAGGTTCCTGTCTTGAGAACTGTCTTCCTCCTCCTCGGGGTCCAGTCCCTGGTCCCGGCTCAAGCTGCCTCAGACACACACTATCATTAGGGCCTGCTGAGCTCCTTCTGGCTCTGTGACCATTTTGTGTCCTTGGAGTGGCATGCGGGGCAAGCTTCCGGTGAACAGGTTGTGAACACGAATGCTACACTAAGAGGACCTGGATCCCAAACTCCCAGCTCCACCATTAAACAGCGGCGTGACTTGGGGGATTGTTACTTGGGATCTCCCTTTCCTTGTCTATAAAATGAAGATAGTAAGGATAATCTGCATTATTATTATTATTATTATTATTATTGGTGGTGGTGGTGATGGTACTGGGGATTGAACCCAGAGGCATTCTACCTCCAAGCTACACCTCAACCCTTTTAAATTTTCTTATTTTGAGACAGGTTCTTGCTAGGTTGCTGCAAGTCTCATTAAGTTGCTGAAGCTGTCCTTAAACCTGTGATCCTCCTGTCTCAGCTTCCCAAGTCCTGGGACTACAAGTGTGCGCCACCATGCCCAGCCATGATTGCTTTTTATTTTTCAGTGAAGTAAAATTTATTTCTAAGAATTTCCTAATCCTCTGGGATTTCAAAACTAAGGCTCACTATTCACATTGCATACGGTTCTGTAAATCTTTTATTCCAGAAAAAAAAGAGAAAAAGGTTTACAACATATTATGGCAGGTACCAACTCCCTGATGGACATGAGGAAAGAGGCCAACCCAAACTTTCCAGGACCCGGGCTAAGGGCATGCTTCTGATCTGGGAACTAATGGGGACACTGACTGTCCCCCCAAACTGAATCAAGACCAGCAAATTCTCTCTGCGAACTCTAGCACACCAGAATACACTCACTTTTATCTAGGCATTCTGGAAACCATAGTCTCTGTTAGTGGGAAACTCCAAAAACACAGTTAATTGTCCAGGTTCAAATAATCCCAGTGATGGGGAAAAGCGGGCGGCCTAAGGTGTAGCATGCTAGCAAGGATTTTCAACGCAACTGACAACAGACGGCCACTGGGCCGATGGCTTGGATGAAAATGCAGCATGGCGGGCGTACGGAGGACCAGGGTCAGGAAGGCTGCTTCAGAATGGCTGAGGCTGGCAAGATGCTGAGGACCACAGAAGGGTTGTCTCATCCATCTGAAGAAAGAACGAGGAGGGGCTGGCGATGCCTACCGCTGGGGCAGATGGTCTGCCGGTAGCATATGACAAGAGAAAGCGGAACAGTTCCACTGCCAGGCGCTTCTGTCTTCTCTACCAAGAAGAATGTGCTTCAACTGGGAAAGGCTGGGACACATGCCCATAGGAAGGATTTGGAGCATGAAGTCGGGGCAAGCGCCCAGCCAGATTCAGTGGACTTGCCCACAGGGACCCTACCTGGGAACGCAGGAGGAACGAGCAGACGGGCTTGCAGAACCACTGCTCGTGATCTCTGAGAAATCATGGTGCAGCAGAGAGACTAGAGATGGAAAAATTTTGTATTGCTATTTTGAAAGAAAGGGTTAGGGGGCCCAAGAAACCACAGAGCGACAGGCTTGGCATCCATCAATTTTGTCATTGGATTGCTGGCGGAATTCGAGAGCAGCTTATTAAGTGGACAGCTTGTGAACACTTGGAAAATAAACTGTATCGGTTTGCTACACACACATCTTGCTAAATTAACCTGATTTCTTGTTTTGAGAGTGAGGTTAACTGGCTGGCAAATCCGGAGACTGTTCCAGACCTATTGTATCATGATTTCAGCAAGATGTGTGCTTGTCCCAGTTCTTTATACCCTTGGTGAGCTGGAGGAAGGCGGTGTGGACAGCAGCGTGGTTACTAGGGGATGAGTAACATCTCTAGACTCCTGGAACTTCTCTAAGATCACCCATGGTAGTCCTATGCCAGCCGAGGAAGCTCCCAGTGTGCACGTTACAAGGGTCTCCCTGAGTGAAACAGTAAATAGGTAAATGAAAGAACGGCGCTAAAGTTACGTCTCTCGTGGTGTGTTCCAGAATTTTTCAACAACTCTTATAAAGCCAGAGGGAGGCAGCATGGCCTAATAATTGAGAGAAGAGGCTGGAGTCAGACCTGAATTTGAACCCTAGTCCTGTACTACTTACTAACCAGTTAAATGACCCCGGGTGACTTATTCAACTCGACCCTCTGCCACCTCTAAAATGGGTATCTCCAGAGTTGTGATAATAAGTCAGATGAAACACTTAATTCCATAAATAGTCAGTGCAGTGAACACTATTGTTTGGTCTGCTAATATTCTACTCCATCCAGGAACTGTGCCCCCCATTATAACATAAACTCTGACCAGAGAAGCGGCCAGAGCCGTAGGAACCTTCCCCTCTGCCCCTATTCCCACCAGTCATAGCAAGTTCAAAACAAGGCCTCTGACCCAAGCTGGGTTAATGGGTTTCTTTCCTGGATTTATTTTTTAACAGCTTTATTGAGATACAATCTATCTACCATTAAAATTCAACCATTTAAGTTGTACATTTCTACAGTTTTTAGTGGATTTACACAGTTGTGTTTCCATCACCACAGTCTAACTTTAAAACATTTATATAACCCCCCAAAGAAACCTCATATTCACTTGCGGTCAGTGACCATTCCGTAGCACACCCCTCACTCCCTGGTAACTGCTGATTCTGTCTCTATAGATTTCCCTATTTTGGACATTTCATCTAAATGAATCATATATGTGGCCTTTTGTGTCTGACTTTTTTCACTCAGCATTACGTTTATCACATTATAGCATGTATCAGTATTTCATCTCTTTTCATGCCTCAGTAATATTCAACTGTATGGACATACGGCATTTTGTTAATTCACTCATCAGCTGCTACACATTTGGGTTGTTTCCACGTTTTACCTATTATTATTATTATTATTATTATTATTTCGGTACTGGGGATGGAACCCAGGGGCATTCTACCTCTGAGCTACACCCTCAGCCCTATTTTTTATTCTTTATTTGGAAACAGGGTCTCACTAAGTTGCAGAGGGCCTCACTAAGTAGCTGAGGCTGGCCGCGAACCTGAGATCCTCCCGTCTCAGCCTCCCCAGTACTGGGATTACAAGCATGCGTCACCACGCCTGGCTACGTTTTACCTATTATGAGTAATGTTGTCGTGAATGTGTGTACGGTTTTTGTGTGGACATATGTTTTCAGTTCTCTAGGAGTCATACAATAACAATATTTAACAGTCTGAGGCACTGTCAGCCTGTTTTCCAAATGCGCCATTTTACATTCCCACCGGCGATAAATGAGAGATCCAATTTCTCCTCATGTAGGACAACACTTGTTATTATCTTTGTGATTGTAGCTATGATGGAGGGTGTGAAGTGGTACCTCAGTGGGTTTTGTGGGGGGTACTGGGGACTGAACCCAGGGGTGTTCTACCACTGAGCTACATTCCCCAGCCCTCTTTCTCTATATATATGTATATTGTGTGTGTGTGTGTGTGTGTGTGTGTGTGTGTTTGTGTGTGTGTGTGGTACTAGGAATTGAACCCAGGGGCATTCTATATCTGAGCTACATTCCAGCCCTTTTTGTTATTTATTAGTTTTGAAATAGAGTCCTGCTAAGTTACCTTGCCCTAGCCTTGAACCTGTGATCCTCCTGTCTCAGCTTCTCAAGTACTGGGATTACAGGTGTGCGCCACTGTGCCCAGCATCTTAGTGTGATTTTGATTTGCATTTTCCTGATGGGTAATGATGCTGAGTATCTTTTCCTCTTCCTTGGATTATACTTTTGGGACCAGACCAATCTCTTTTGAAGAAAGAAGCTGTAGCTGGGCATAGTGGCATACACCTGTAATCCCAGTACTTGGGAGGAGGCTGAGACAGGAGGATCACAGGTTTCAGGCCAGCCTCAGCAACTTAGTGAGGCCTCCAACAACTTAGCGAGGAGATCCTGTTTCAAAACAAAAACCAAAAAGGGCTGGGGGTGCAGCTTGGAGGTAGAATGCCTCTGGGTTCAATCCCCAGCCCAAAAAAAGAAAGAAAAAGAAAGAAAGAAAAAAGGAAGGAAGGAAGGAAGGAAGGAAGGAAGGAAGGAAGGAAGGAAGGAAGGGGAAGTGAAGGGAATGAAAGAAAGAAAGGAAGAAAGAAAGAAAGAAAGAAAGAAAGAAAGAAAGAAAGAAAATAGAAGAGAAGAAAGAAAGGAAGGAGCTGCAACAAGTAAAGCTTTGGAGCTATTGGCAGCCACACTTTCTGCTGGGGGAAAAGCCAGATTGTAGTTAGAAAGGAAGAAGGCTGACACACAGAAAGAGATGAGAGATGGAAGGATGGTGGTGGAGCCTGAGCTTCTGCTCTGCTTCTTGCTGAGGGCCAGCTTCATGCCCTCGACTTTCCTGTGGCTTAGTAGTTCCATCCTTCCTTTGACTCTGCTTACTAGTAAATTATTGTCACTTAACCTTCCTGCGTTTGAATCCAATGATCATGCTACTGCAGATTGTTTTAAATTTTTTCAAATTTCCAAATGACAGAGCTACTGTGAATTGGAGTCTTTAGGAGTCAAAATGATTTTTTTTTTCCGGTGGCACTGGGGATTGAACCCAGGAGTATTCTGCCTCTGATCTACATCCTCAGCCCTATTTTCTTTTCTTTTCTTTTTTTTTTTGGTGGTACTGGAGATTGAACCCAGGGGCATTCTACCTCTGTGATACACATCCAGCCCTATTTTATTTTTTATTTTGAAAGAGGGTCTTGCTAAGTTACTGAGAGCCTCACAAAGTTGCTGAGGCTGGCCACGAACCTGCGATCCTACTATCTCAGCCTCCCAAGTATGGGGATTACAAGCATGTACCACCATGCCTGGCCTATTTTATTTTATTTTTTTGTGGTATTGGGAGTGGAACCCAGGGGCTTTCTACCTCTGGGCTATACACCCAGCCCTATTTTATTATTATTTTTATTTGGAAACAGGGTCTCACTAAGTTTCTGAGATCCTCACTAAGCTGAGGCTGACTGTGAACCTGAGATCCTCCTGTCTCAGCCTCCCAAGTACTGGGATTACAGGCATACACCACCACACCCAGCTATATTTTATTTTGAAACAGGGTCTCATTAAGTTGCCGAGGGCCTTGCTAGGTTGTTGAGGCTGTCCTCAAACCTGCAATCCTCCTGTCTCAGCCTCCCAAGTACTAGGATTATAGGTGTGCACCACTATGCCCAGCAATTTTTTATTTTTTTGTGAAGCTGGGGATTGAGCCAGGGGCATTCTACCTCCACATCACACCCCTAGCTCTTTTTATTTTTTGTTTTGAAACAGGGTCTCACTAGGTTGCTGAGTCAAGATGATTTTAACAGGTTGTAATCATGGGAAAAAACAACCAATTTAATTTTAACAAAGATAAATGATACCACCAGCATTTTGATTCAAATACTCAATGACTTGCATAGCTGATGGGAGAGACCTGGCTTAAGAGGAGTCTGTTAAAAATCACTGGGGATTTTTTTTTTTTTGTGGTACCGGGGGTTGAACCCAGGGGAGTTCTACCTCCGAGCTACACCCCCGGCCCTATTTTTTTTTCATACTTTTATTTTAAAACTGGGTCTCACGAAGTTGCGGAGGGCCTCACTAAGTAGCTGAGGCTGGCCGCGAACTTGGATCCTCCCGTCTCTGCCTCCCAAGTACTGGGATTACAAGCGTGCGCCACCATGCCCCGCATCACTGGGGAATTTAACTTCAACCTTGACCACCTGTGTAATAGCCACTAGACCCTGATTTTTATTTTATTTTATTGTGGTACTGGAACCCAGAGGCATTCTACCTCCGAGCTACACCCCCAGCTCTATTTTATTCTTTATTTTGAAACAGGGTCTCAGTAAGTTGCAGAGGGCCTCACTAAGTTGCTGAGGCTGGCTGCGAACCTGTGATCCTCCTGTCTCAGCCTCCCAGGTACTGGGATTACAGGTGTGTACCACCACACCTGGCTTAGACCCTGATTTTAGCAGAAAAAGGGAGCCAGCAGTCATCCTCTCCTCCTTGCTGCAGACCACCTTCCAGGCTGCTGTGTCTTGTTTCAGGCACTGCATATTCTTTTTTTATTTTGGTAATGGGGATTGAGCCCAGAGGCATTCTACCTCCGAGTTAAGCCCCCAGCCCTATTTTTTATTTTGAAACAGGGTCTCACTAAGTTGTGGAGGGCCTCACTACATTGCTGAGGCTGGTCTTGAACCTGTGATCCTCCTGTCTCAGCCTCCCAAGTACTGGGATTATAGGCGTGTACCACCACACCCCGCTCCAGGCACTGTATATTCTATAGAACATTGGTGAACTGGACTATGTCCAGAGAAGGAGGCTGGATGGTGAATTATCTGGAAGTCTTCTCAAGGGAAACAACAGAATGGGGAAGTTTGACTTGAAGAGGAGGGACTGGGGAGGTGAAGGACAGGAGGGAGCACGGTCCAGGGACCTGGGTTAGGAACTTTGTCATGCTGCCTTGGTGGGGCTGACAATTACCCGCCCCATCAGGCAGGGGTAACACACTTTAGGGTGAGGAGCTCAAGTCCTAAGGGGATACGAGCTTGTTCAAGGCCACTCTAGTGAGAGACAGAGCTGTTGGGGTTAGACCTGGACTCATCTGTTTTCCATTGCCCTGCTCCATCCTTCGCTTCCTGTTCCTCATGGGCAGGGGAAGGAGAAGAAAGTATGTCTGTGTGGGGTCAGAGAAAGGAGGTCCCGAATGAGGGCTCTGAACAGTCAGCTAGAACTTACCCCCTTCTCTCCATCTCCGTGGCCCCCAGTGGCAGTGAACAGTGTAGTGTTGACTCTGAGTGCCTGGGGCAAATCCTGGCTCTGCTGTTTGTGAGCTGGGTGTCTTTGGGCATGTTACCTACCTTCTCTGTCCTCAGTTTCCTGGCAATGATAAAATAATGGAACCTACTCCATGAAGTTGTTGCGAAGGATTAAATGAGCTACTATTCTTTTTTTTTGGTACTGGGGATTGAACCTAGGGGTATTCTAATGTTGAGCTATACCCCCACCCCCAGCCCTTTTTATTTTTGAAACAGGATCTTATTAAGTTGCTGAGGGTCTGGCTAAGTTGCTGAGGCTGGCCTCGAACCTGCAATCCTACTGTCTTGTCCTTCCCAAGTACTGGAGTTACAGGTGTGCACCACTGCACCTGGCTTAAATGAGTTATTATTTTTTCTTTTTTTGTGTGTGGTACTGGGGATTGAACCCAGGGGCATTTTACCTCTGAGCTATACCCCCAGCCCTACTTTATTCTTTTTTTTATATTTTTACTTTAAAACAGGGTCTCGCTAAGTTGCTGAGGGCCTTTCTAAATTGCTGAGGCTGGCTGCGAACCTGCGATCCTCCTATCTTAGTCTCCTAAGTACTGGAATTACAGGCATGGGCCTCCATGAGTTATATTTGTAAAAGTGTTCAGCCCAACACATAGTAAGAACTTTATAAGTGTTCATAAATAAACACTAATAGGGCCCTATAAACAAGCCCTGGACCTAGACCACCGTTCTTTCTAGAATGTACTTCTGTAAAGATCTCTTAATCAGACTTCTCACCTCTACTTTTGTTTTCCTTTAATTCATAAAGAACCATACTCTCAAAATGCAAATCCAAGCATGCCATTTCCCTGCTCAGAGCTTTCGATAACTGTTTGTGGAAAGCTCCAGCTAATGAGTAAAACCTACCTTGTGATGTTGTTGCAAAGGCTACATGCCTGTGACACAGTAAACACTCATTAAGCAGCAGCTAATTATGATTGTAATGACCATGATGGGCAGCCCTGTATCCCTCGGCCTCCCCTCAGGCCCGCCTGCCAGGAGCACTGAGCTGGGGGACTGGTGGCTCTCTAAGTCCTAATGACATCCATGGCTTATTTTCTCTGTGGAATTTTGAAGAAAAACAGGAATGAGAAGAAAACAGAAAAAGTCTTGGCCTAGAAAACAAAAAGTAAACCCAGAGCCTTATTTTTTTTTTTTTTGCCTTCCTCTATTCATGCAAATAAGGACTCCCCTCCTGGTCCATCCGGGCTTTGTGGGTGGGGATAATAAAGGCAAGAAATCCCCTCCTGGAGGTGACATCCCAGCGATCGGTGAATTATGGTGCTCACACCCAACCGAGACTCCAGCCAGAGCCTGGCCGCCGCGGTGGAGCAGCTGTCTGCCCTGAGCAGGTGGGGATCGAGCGCTCCATGTTTCTCTGCCTCCCTCTTTCCTAGCACAGCCTCGGTAATCCACAGTGATGCCTGGGCTGAGGCAAGAGCAGGGAAGCTTACCCTCCTAATATGGAAGGCTAATTAATTTGTATTAGGGCTTAGGGATAATTAAACTTTTTATCTGAACTTAAGCTGCACAAACCACCCGCCTTGTACAATTAATTGCTGCCTTCATTTCCTCCTCCAGGTGCCAGGAGATAAGTGCAAGCTAAGCTCCCCCGTGGTGTGGTGGGGGAGTCCACTCTTTGCTGGAGCCCAGGCACTGCCCATTGGAGAGCTCCAGCAAGGAGACGCGTCCCCAGTGAGTTCCTGTGAGGATGTTCAGCCTCGCTGCCATGTCCACCCCTGCACCTGCTGTCTCCAGTGGATTCCCCCCAGCTTAGCTTCTTGGAGTCCCCAGTGTTGGGGATGGGGTGGTGGGGGGAACAGAAGCTATTCTTGTGGGCCGGGTCAGGGTGAGGAGAGTTCTTGAGGGAGCCTGGGCTACCATAGTGAGTCCCGGGGACTCATCTGAGGTCATCTCCCTGTCCAGGGGCAAAGGACAATTGTAGACCACCCTGAAGGGTACCAAGAACACCAGCCTGGGCTGATGACTTTGTCCTTTGACAAATACATGTCAGCCTCTTTCCGTGTCCACGTCCCCTCCCATGGAGTGGTGCCACTATGATGTGTGTGTGTGTGTGTGTGTGTGTGTGTGTGTGTAAACTCATTATGTCAGAGACAGAGCTTACACCATTTCATTTGCTCTTCCCAATAAGCCTAAGAAGTAGATATTATTATTCTCTTCCTTTTACAGAAGAGGAAACTGAGGCACAGAATGGTTAAGAAATATGAGCAAGGTCGCTTAGCTAGCCAGCTGCAGAACTGGGACATGGGCTAGGTCTCTTTGATTCTAAAGGTCCTATGTATAACTATTAGTTACTCTGGCCCACACCTGTGGTCCCTGAGGTGCCTCTGTGGTAGGAGTAGTCAGGTTAGAGGGAAGAGGGAGAAAACGTCAGAGCCACCAGATCTAAGGCACCAGCCACTATTCTACAGATATCTTCACCCCTTGATGTTGATTTCCAAGGTGGGGACTTGGGAGATGAAATGAAAACCCCATATCACCCCTCCTTTCTACCAGCCCCCCAACACATACTTCCGCTCCTGTCTCTGCAGCTAGACGCTCTCCTGAGCTCACCTGCAAAGCGTGCCTCAGCTGTGAACCAGGAGCCAAAAGGCTGGGTTGCTTTAGAACCTCCAAGTTCCTCTGAAAACTCACCTAGGGGTGGACCCAGAGGGGAGACAAGAGACTCAGAGCAGGCAATCTAATAACAATTGATAATTCAATTTATTTTTATTTAGCATCAGTAGGGGCCACTTGATCTTCACAACAACCCTAGGAGATATTATCAGTCCTCCTCTTTTTGGTTCCAGGGGGTACCAAAAAGATTGAACCTAGGAGCAGTCAACCTCTGAGCTACACCCCAAGTCCTATTTTTTATTCTTTATTTTGAAACAGGGTCTCACTAAGTTGTGGAGGGCCTCACTAAGTAGCTGAGGCTGGCCGAGAACCTGTGATCCTCCTGTCTCAGCCTCCCAAGTACTGGGATTACAAGTGTGCGCTGCCACACCCGGCTGCCCTTTTTATTTTGAAACAGAGTCTTGCTGAGTTGCTGAGGGTCTTGCTGAGTTGCCGAGGCTAGCCTCGAACCTGCGATCCTCCTGTCTCAGCTTCCTTAGCACTGGGATTACAGGCATGTGCCATCATGCCCTGCTTTGCCATCCCCCCTTTTTTAGATGAGGCAACTGAAGCTCAGAGAGGTTTAGTAACATACTCAGGATCATCAGCTTATCCAAACTGGTCTTCCAAACCAGGCTTGTCTGATTTCAGGGTCCCCCTCTTTCTCACTGTGCTCTGCTTCAGGAAGGGGGAGGTAGGTCGAAGAACTTGTCTAATCCACAGGAGAAAGAGCAACCTCAAGGCAGTGGAGGGGCACGAGCACTGGAGACTTTCCAGTGCTAGGGGAGATGTTTCTGGGCTCCGCCTGCAGAGACTCTGGGAGAAGGGGCTGGGTGACCCTTCCAGGCCTTGGCTGTGTCCACTCTGCCTGGAAGCGTCACAGCCAGTCACATCTGCAGGCTCCTAGCAAGAGCCTGACACCATTCTCGGCCTCAGGCAACCATTACCTGTCTTGCTACCTCAACAGCAATTGTGCTGGGCGACAAAGCCAATACTCTGAGTTGGAGGTTCTCAAACTTCAGCGTGTGTCAGTGCTGCCTGGGAGCGTAAAACAAAGTGCTGGGCCTGACCTCAGACTTCTGATTCTGGAGTTCTGCAGTAAACTTGAGAATCTGCATTCTAAGTTCCTCCGTGTCCTTGATGTTGGTGATCTGGGGACACCTTGAGACTCATTGCTCTAAGCCACACTCTCCCCATGGCTCACAGATCTGACCTAGAACGGCAGAGGAAAGGCTGGTAGCCACCAGCCTCAGACCAGTCGTTACGCAAATGAAGAAAACAAGGCGAGGCCATGCTTCGGAGGGAGAGCCTGCCTGATGGTCCAGAGGGATTCCTGGCCCTTCGTG
>PVJS01054491.1:0-12926 GCA_004027185.1 Glis glis | reverse complement strand
GAGAGAGAGAGAGAGAGAGAGAGAGAGAGAGAGAGAGACAGGGAGAGGGAGAGAGAGAGCAAGAGCTGAGGCTGGCCGCGAACCCGGATCTTCCGGTCTCCGCCTCCCAAAGTACTGGGATTACAAGCGTGCGCCACCACGCCCGGCGAAAAGACAGTTTTGACATTACAGAGGAATGCCTCTGCTAAGCCAGACAAGCTCAGGAGAGGGTAAAAGTGATCCTGCTGCAGAGAGGGTGGCAGGTGCATTTACTGGTGTAGATGCGGGGTGCCGTCCCTTCAGACAGAGACACGGATACACGGATACACTCTCATTCTGGCGTCTAGCCAAGATCAAGAGCACTTTGTTGTCCTCATCCAACTGACTTACATGGTCAGTTCAAGCACATTTCTCTAATATTTTACAGAAATAAAATTATGGTACAGGGAATTCTATGAAAGTAGAGCGAATTCATATTTTCATAACCTCCTTGCCTAAAATCTATGGAAATGAATATACATAATTAGAGATTGGAAACTGCCTCTATTCTTAGGAATTGTCATACTATCCCATAGTAAACTTGGAAGAATAACAATCAGTTACAAAACAATCTGAGTTGGGAGTGGTGGCATATGCCTGCAATCCCAGTACTTGGAGGCTGAGACAGGAGGATTTCAGGCTCCAGGACAGCCTTAGCAATTTAGTGAGATCTTACACAACTTAGTGAGACCCTATTTCAAAATAAAAAATAAGCCAGGCATGGCGGCGCATGCTTGTAATCCCAGTACTTTGGAAGGCAGAGACTGGAGAATCGGGGTTCGCGGCCAGCCTCAGCTCTCTCGCTCTCTCTCTCCCTGTCTCTCTCTCTCTCTCTACCTAGTGAAGCCTCCGCAACTTCGTGAGACCCGGTTTCAAAATAAAGTATAAAAAAAATAGGGCCGGGGGTGTAGCGCGGAGGTAGAATGCCCCTGGGTTCAATCCCCGGTACCGCAAAAAATAAAATAAAAAAATAAAAAATAAAATAAAATAGGGCTAGGGGTGTAGCTCAGAGGTAGACTGCTCCTGGGTTCAATCACCCAACTGAAAGACTCCAAATATCAGAAGACATATCTCCAGTTGGGAAACTGCATGGTGTCATACCTAAGAAAAAAGAGTTAGGAAGGGGTCTATCAAAAAATCCTAGTTGGAGAGATGAGACTGGGGACTGACTGAACAGGTAGAAGGAGGGAAGAGAAAAGCACACTGTGGGGTTAATTCTCTCACAGTGCAATGGCAGGTGGACATGAGACATATGTAGTATCTTCGGCAAGTCATACTGCTTTTCCCAGCTAACTTACTTTCTACAAGGAAAACCCTGGGCAGAAAGGAAACTGAAAAATATAGCTTCAGACAAATTAACATTAGCAAAGAGAAATGTTTACACATCTACACAGATCTGAACATCCACCTGGTGTTCAACTATCAAACAGAAGAGAGACAGACAGACAAGGGAGAGAAGGCCCCTGGGAAAGGTATTCAATAAGTTTAAAGAGAAATTGCCTGTTGATAAAATATAGCAATACCCTCACATCCTTTTCAATATTCCTTAATCAAATGAATGCCTTTATACTACATACAAACCAAACAATTCCCATATCTAAAACTTAATTCCCAAAGAACTAAAAGGTACTTCCAGATAAGGGGACGAAGAGAAGGGAAATGGGGAAATGTTATAAATCATATTTTCTTAAAAGCCACTCACATTAGTAACAATATTCTTGAGTAAATAGAGAGTTCTGTTGGAATTCTCCCACTTAAAATGACTAAAGAGCATAGAGCAGCATGGTACCAATGCAGACACTAATATTTGAAAGAAAAAATGGGGAGAAAGGGAAAATCATGTGACAAACATAGTTACAGAGTAAGTTTGAAAGAAGAAATGTAGTAATTGCCACAATGAATTTCATTATGCTTTTGACTATTGAATACTACTTGATAATACAAAATGAAAAAATAGAGCAACATGAAATTAGAGTCACATTAATTTTGAAAAAAATCATTTTAGGTTAAAAAGCAATGTCAAACTTCAACTTCTCTAAAATCAGCACAGAATACAAATGATCCAATAGAAAACTGGAATAGGGTATTGCTAGCATTTTCAGTATATTATACATAATTCAAGAGAAAAGCATAAATTAAGGTTTAGTTAAGTTGAAAGAAGTTAAGATTTTAATATTTCTCACTGTGTTTAAGTTATATCAATAATACATGAATCTGATGGTGTTTACACCTTTATTTCTTTCCCTTTCTACTTCAACATTGATAGAGAGTAAATTTTATTCACTCTCTCCAGTTGCAGAGTTATAGGGTACGGGGGCCAGAGAGAATACAGGCTGGAGGTGAAGGCATGACCACACGCAGCCTCCCACACACGTACACCCCATGTAATAGCAGGTGAGCCGCACATCATGCGCATGCACATTGCATATAGTTGTGGTCAATGACTATGCAAAGTGTAACACACATGTACAATGACTAAGCAAGGTGTAACATGCATGTGCATGTCCCGCTGACATGGTCATGCACCATTTTGTGCAGAACCCTGAATAAGGAACAGGTCTGTAGAATAAAGTTGCTGTTTGCTATTTATTCTCCTCCAGATAGTGGCTCCATGTGCTTTCTGTCTGTCTGGGGATCTCACTGCCTGCAACCACAGCTGGCCCATGACCAGGCCCCTGACATAGGGAATGTTCTGGTGCTTCTTGGCATCTGCCTAATTGTATCAGCATACTGAAGTATGGCTAATCTGGCTGGTGAGAAGATTGGACACAGTAATCGTGATTTCATTAATGGGTTGAGTTGCCTTTTCCAAGATAGGCCTCTTGCTATCTGTTCCTTTGCTTCCTGCACTCAGGCCCAGCATATTCCATGCTGCTCTTGGCTCTGCCTTCTTTCTGCTGCTCTGCTTAGAATAAGACCATTCTTATATCCATTTGAATTTTTCAATTTATGGAAAAGGGCTCGACAGACTTAGGCCCACCTCAATAGATTAAACTGAATTCTCCAATGGTTTACCAAAAACCTGGCATTTTGATGGGAGATTTTCCAGGTTTACAAAATCGCACTATGTTTTTCATTTGCCTGTTGACCCTTGCTTGTGCACTCCACCAGATGAGAAGAGAGGAAATGAAAATCGGAGTTCACTCCAAAGAACCGAATTACAATATCTGGATAATAATTTCTTGTCAAGAAATCAGAAAGAAAACCAACAAACAAATATAAGAATTTGCAAATAAGGAAACTTCCCTGATATCTAACAAAACTTAAATCTGTAGAATGAAGAAATCATCTCGTTTTAGAAAAATACAATAATAATAATAATAATAATAATAATAATGAAGGTTTAGTACAATGATCTATGATCAAGTCTAAGGATAAAGAAGGAATTTCACAAATACATTAAGGTAGAAGAAACAAGTCACTTAAAAAGACTAAATCCCAGAATGATCATAGGCATTTTCACCATCAGTATTGTAAGTCAGGAGGTGCTGCAGCTCATCCAGAGTTCTCATGGAAAATAAGCACATAACCAGATTGCCTTTCAAATTTGAAGAAAACAGCACTATATCCTCAAGTATGCAAGAAGGAAAACTTGATAGCATTTGGTCTCCAATTCATAAAGTACTCAGATACATTAAATCTAGACATCAACAAGGAACATAGAAATAAATATTTCCCAAATGGGAAAATTATGTCATAAAAGGGCTTATGGGTGAAGTTTCAATGCATTTAAATCCAAAATTAGCTGAAAACAAAACCTGTAATTAAGCCACAAAAGAACAGTTTAATATAAAATGTATCATAATTAATGTAATTTTGAAAGGGATATTATACAGTATATAAAAAATAATAATTAGAAGTCAGCAGACTAATCAATATTCTTCCAAAAATTGCCAACAAAAAAGGCAAGAACAAAACATTTAATTGGCAACATGTAATTGTGCTATTTTCCTTGTTTTTCATGAGTAGAATCGGTAATGCTGAATTTGATAAACTGATAAAACAAAGGTTTGAACATGCGATTTTTAGGTTTTAGCTTTATTAAGGCACTAAATTATTTATACATTTAAATTTTCTTAGGTGGAAAGTAGGCAAAAAACAACAAACCATATTATAAAAGGACAAAAGCCTAGTGTACGGAGGAGAAAGCATGATTAAAAAGACAACATTTATCTCATGATAATAAAGACTTGCTAAGCTCTGAAAGAAAATTTTTAGAGTCTGAAAATACCACAACATGGAGGGGAAAAAACAATGTACCATCTACAAAATAATCTTGCATAAAGAAACTGATTAGAAAAAATAAATGAGAAAAGTTATACAATGACTAATCAAGTAAAACAAACCCAAGAAACAAGGGTCACAATATTTATCTGAAAAAGTTAAATTCCAAGCATTTTACAATAACTCAGACCAAGAAGATAACCTTAGGATAATAAAGGATCCTATACACAGTAAATATATAGCTTTTCTTAATAAATACAGCATTGAAATATGTGGAGAAAAAAAGCCACACGAGGAACCTGAGTAAAATTTGTACAGTAAAAATCTTGACTAGGCAAGTAGAAAAAAGTATCTTTGCATGTTTCAAAATAAAAACATGTGTGCATTTATGTATATATATTATGTGATATATCTTTCATATTTATTCCATATATGTGGAATATATGCCTATGTCTCTATTCCATACATATATGTATATATATATGCATATACATATGTATATATGCACACATATGCATATATATGCTTTATGCACACACATAAACACACACATTTTAGAGACAAAGTCAGAGATAGAGAAAAGCTCTAACTTCAAAATTGGAGACATAATGCAAAATATATTTCCTGACTGTGTTAAAATAAAACTAAATATGAACTCACTCTTATGTGAAATCTAAAACAGTTGATTTCTTAGAAATTGAAAGTAGAATGGTGTTTACTAAAGGCTAAGGAAAATAGAGGGGAGAGAGAAAGGAAGAGAATATTTTCACCATAAAGAAATGATTAATATTTGAGAAGTTAGATACATTTACCCTGATTTAAATATCACACAATATATACATGTATTGAAAAATCATGTGGTACCCCACAAATACATATAGTTTTATGAATCAGTTAAAATTAAAAAATATTTCCACTGGTAAAAAATTAGATAAATAAAATTAAATTAAATATAAGTAATAAAAATAGAAACAGAAAATTACAAGATATAAATGTGTGTGTTATAAACAAAGCTGAGAGGTAAGCAGAAAGGCTATAAACTAAATGTCATTGTATCTAATATACATTTTAAAAGTTGCTATAATCAATAAATGATACACTGGAATTTTTAGTAAAGTCATATACTAGAAATTCATAAATGGTTACACAAAAGTAGCCAAAACTAAGGGGGAAAATCAACTAAACATCCATCAATAGAGAATAATAACAATGTCTCATATATTCAGTTAATAATATATATTACAGATAGGATAAAATATGCATAAAATTAAAAAAATCATGCAGCATATCTTTAATTATCGAGCAGATAAATTAAATAATGGGAAACAACTTTCATTCAGCATAGAGAGGTGTGTGGATTGTTATTTTAGATAATAACTTTCATTTGGCATAGAGAGGCGTGTGGATCGTTATTTTAGATAATAAACTGTGAGGTTCATGGGAACTGGAATGACCTCCGTGAATCATGATCATCAATGAATCCTCAACCCTAGTACAGCAGTGGGACTTTGAAATTGACATAAACTAAGGATGCTTTCTTTCCTGGAAACTTGAAACCCCTAGGTAAAAATCTTGATTATTGCCAAATGAAAGGGCAAGTTCTGGATCAGACTTTATGGCTTGAATATTCAGATTCTACCTCATGTTATAATTATGAGAATGGCGTGAGTTAACACAGACAATTACATAGTAGTCAAAATATACAGTAATTGCTCAATGCATTTATGATTTTGGGGGGGCACTAGGGATTGAACCTGGGGCATTCTACCTCTCTCTGAGCTACATCCCCCTACCTTTTTTTTTAATTTATTTTGAAACAAGGTCTACCTAACTTGCTGAGGCTGACCTGAACCTGCGATCCTCCTGGTTCAGACTCCCAAGTCCTGAGATTACAGGTGTGCAGTACTGTGCCCAGCTCACATATGAAAATTTTAATTAGCACAGTACCTGACATAGAGTACAAAGACTCAATATTTGTTAAAGGAATACATCACTGTTCTTTCCTGCTTCTCAAGACTGTGACTACCAAATCAATGGGATAACTTTGGAAACTATAAAGCAGTAATCACTCAAGAGGTATACTTGTTTAATCCTGTGGCCCCAGGGATGCTCAAAGACATACACCTGACAGCTGCTATAAATAGAGCGCCTGCTTTGCAAGCCTCCCACATCATTGGCCATTGCTTTCCCCCAGCAATGTCCCTCAGTCACGTTGACATTTTTACATACTAAACACGTCCATGTTTGGTGGAATCCCCATCTACCTCTGCTCTCTTTGTCATCTTCTAAGAATATTATGCTAGTATAACATGTAGGAGTTTGATCTCTAACACTGACTGGTGTTCCAATGCTTTTGAGAATTCTGACATCTTCGGATACTAACAGAAACTCTTTTCCTTCAATATGGTAAGCCAGCCTGAAGGATGTCATTTATTTTTCTTAAAATCTGTTTAAGATCTGTGTTAACTGGAAACAAAATACTGAAAAAAATGAATTACATTCCTTTATCCCATGATGAATTTTTGACATTACAAGATATCTTTGATATATCAATTTCCTCATTTGTTTAAAAATTTTGAAGCATACATAGAATTTGACAGAATAGTGTAATCCATCTCTCCCATTAAAAATAAACAGCGAAAAATCTCATAATTTGCTTATTCTTCAGAAGCTGCAATTGTCATAGAATTACCTGAAATAATTCATCATATGTTGCCATAAAAACACAGTGTTATTATCACATCTAAGAAAATTACAATAATTCTGTAACATTATCTAATATCCGTAAAATTTCCTAATTTGAGACAATCTAAGCATTAAAAGGGAAAATATAATACTTGATTATAATGTATTGAATCATAAATAATCTTTGAATTCATAGAGAGAAAATGATAGGGTATTATTTCTTTGCAGAAACGTGATGACAGATTCTTTTTCCTTAAGCAATATTGTCCAATCTCTGTGGAAGGCAAAATAATGACTTCCTAAAGAGGACTAGGTCCTAATCTTTGAATCCCATGAATATGTTATCTTACATGGTCTTATGGTTTGGATTTAAAACGTCCCCCCAAGGGCATGTGTTAAGCAATGCAGCCAGGTTCTAAGGCATGACACAGCTAAAGGAGGTAGGTCCCTGGGGCTATGGCCTTGGGGACTCTATCTGTCCCTCTCTCCCTTCCCACTCTCTCTCTTTCTACTACCGGACACCATGATGAGAAAGCATCCTTCCTCCACCACGTTTTTTTTCTTGCAGCCGGCCAAACATGGACTGATCCTCTGGAACCCGGAGCCCAATTAGACCTTTCCTCTTCTAAGTTGTTCTTATCCAGTATTTGGGTTGCAGCAATGAGAAAGCTGACTAAAACACATGGCAAAAGGGGCTTTGCAGATGTGACTAAGACGTGACCCTAAGATGGAGAGATTTTATTGATTTATCTGATGATATTGGTCCTTAAAAACAGAGAGCCAGAACCAGCTGTGGTCAGAGGGAGATGACTGGGAGGATGGTCAGGGAGACACGCTGTGAAAGGTACTCAACCTGACATTCTAGCCCTGAAGGTAGATCAAGGAAGTCATGAGCCAAGGACTGAGGGTAGCATTTGGGAGGTAGAAAAAGACAAGAAAACAGCATCTTTCCTAGTACCTCCAGCAAGGAAGGCAGAGCCACTGCTAAGAGATGTGAGCCTGGTGAGACCGATGGAGACTTCTAATCTTCAAAACTACAAAATAATATACTTGGGTTGTCTTAAGCCACTAAATAGGTGGCAATTTATTATGGTAGCAATAGAAACTTAATGTAACCCCTATACAAGCATTGATTTAGAAGACTCATCCATGGATGCCAGAAATTTTGAGTGAAATGATATTGAGTAATAGGATAGTCACATGGGGTCAGACTACTAACCACATATTATCCTCTAGTAACACATAAGAGTATAATGTTGCAACTGGGGAGAGAGTGACAATCACCATTTCATTTAAGAGATCAAACTTAGCATCTTCAGTAGGAGGATGTCCTCGCAGTTCATAGTCCCTGATGTGATGCCCTGTGGAGTTCACAATGTCTAAAGTATTCTTGTCAAATATTTATACAAATCTAATAAAACCTGTAGACCATGTTTTTATTTATAGGAGATTTAGACAACAAAAGAAAGAATGAAAATTTTGATAAATAACCATATAAGAAAACTGACCTAGAATCTTCAGAGTCAGTGAAATACAATAATGAATTAAGGTGCCTGTTCTGAATTAAAAGATAAAACAGAGATATTAATAAACCGTAATGTGTGAGTATTGATTGGATTCTGGATAACTAAAAGGAAATATGGAGGAAAGGAAGGAGAAAAGAAGGAAGAAGGAAAGGAAGGAAGGGAGGGAGGGAGGAAAGAGGGAAGGAAAGAAGGAAGGAAGTAGAACAGCTAGAATATACTTTAATGATATATTAATTTTTAAAAATAGTATATTTGAGATTCCCACTAGAATCACTATTTCTTTTTCCAGTCATGATGAATAATTTGGCTGTTTGATATGGAAAGATAAATCATGATGTGGAGTCCGGGGACCTTGATTCCAGTTCTAATCACACCTACAAATGATTTAGGGAAAGCATTTCATCTGTCTGAGTGGTAGCTTCCTCAACTGGATTGTATTGATGATCTCTATTGAACCTGAAACTTATCTATACCTTGATATTTCCTCAGGAGGATATTTGGAAGGTTTTTATTTGGCTCTCAAGCCTGGTAAACTTCAAATGACAAATGTGCTGGATTTTCATATACATTTTCTATCAGTGTGTTGCAAAGTACCACAAATGGAGTGATTTAAATACACATAAATTTATTACCTCGAAACTTCTGAAGGTGGTGAATTGGGGCATGGTGTGCCCTGGCAATCAGCTCAGGGTTTCAACAGGCTGAAAACAAGATGTTGGCTATAAGCCGGGTTCTCTTCTTGGTTCAGTGTGGAGAATGCAACTACCAGAAGCAGGGTAATGTTTGCCTAGGAAAGGTCTAAGCCTCATGGAAAGCCATGATCAGACTGATGAGCTGGCTGGAAGCAGCCTGTTCCTCCAAGGTAAATGTTCCTGTGTCTCTTGCAGGTGCCTATTCCCAAATATCCCACTTGTCAAACATTGTCTCAAGAATCTTGGGCACATCCTCTGAGGTTTTACTCTCTACAATTGTTCTGCAGCCAGCCAAGTTAAACGTTTACCTCTAGCCCTCGCTGCACATATACTAGTGAAATTTTACCTCTCAAGCACTGCACGTATGCAGGAGCATCCATACCTCAACCTCCCCCTTCAAGAATGAATAAAAGCTGTGGACCAGTGTTCAGCGGGGCCTTCGCCAGAGAGTGAGTTCCCCTGGCCTGCCCCTCTCAATCTGCTCTGGGCCTGCGCCATTCTTTTCCCTTCAGGTGCACCACGAGATGGTAACCGACAGTTCAGGGTTTTCTTCCCTGTGCCCTGATTGACAGTTGGCAGAATTCATTTCCTTCCAACTCGGGGACTAAGGTCCCTGTTATCTTCTAGCACTTGGCTGGGATCAGCACTCAGCTCCCTGAGGCTGCCCACAGTTTTTCACCAGGCAGTCACCACAGGAAATTCACAACGTGAATGGTGACTTTCTTCCAGGCCACCTGTAGCAAGCGCATCACTGACTACCTCGTCTGCTAACAGCCTGGAGAAAACTCTGCTCTTTGAAGACTTAAATGATTATAGCAGGCCCAGCAACAATCCCTCTATCATGAAGTTAACTGATTTGGATCAGGCACAGTGGTGCAGGCCTGTAATTCTGGTACTTGAGAGGCTGAGACAGGAGGATAGCAGGTTTGAGGCCAGTGCACTATATCTTAGTAAGACCCTGTTTTGAAATAAAAAATTAAGAAGGCTGGGGGGGGTGGCTCAGTGGTAGAGTACCCCTGGGTGCAATCCCCAGTACCAAAAAATTTAAAAATTAACTAATTTGGGACCTTTAATTATATGTATAAAATCTCTTTTAACCTACAACATATCGTAATCATGGGAGTGAAATCCATCATATTTGGATGACTATCTTCTTAGACTGGATCTTCTTAGATTTGTGCTATCTTAAATCTGCTACATAAGAAAATAGACAGGAGATTCCAAGATGGCCAATTAGAGATGCCCAGCACTCGCCTCCTCCTCCACAAAGAACCAAGGCGACAGGTAAATAGCTACATTTTGAAGTGTCTGAGGAAGAGTACTGGGACTTTGCAAAGGAGACACAGAGACCTGGGATGGAAGAATAAAAAGAGCGTGAGTAACTGGGACCCCAGCTCCCCAGCCAGTGTGTGTGGGGTTCCCATGTGCAGTGGAAAGGGTGAATTTGAGAGACATGGAATTAACCTAGGTGTCCATCCACTGATGAATAAAGAAAATGTGGTATATATATATATATATATATATATCTCCAATGGAATATTATTTGGCTATAAAAGATATATTAATTTATTATTTGCAGCCAAATGGGTGGAGTAATGTGTTAAGTAAAATAAATCAGACTCAGAAATACATTGCATTTTTCTCCCATATGTGGATGCTAAAACCTTGAATGTAGAATAGTGATTACTAGAGGCTCAGATGGGAGGGAGGTTGAAAGACAGGAACCAAAACACTATTGGAGGGAAGTAATATTTCAGTGTTCTACAGCAGAGGGGACTGCAGTGAATGTGTTCTGTGTTCTACAGTGACTACAGTTAACAATCAATTATTATATATTTTATGAGTAACCAGAAAAAAGAAGCTCAAAGGTTCCAAACACAAAAATGATAAGAAAATGGAAATATTAATTATCCTGATTTCATCAGGATATTTTGTATACATGTATCAAATTGTGGCACTAAGCCCCATAAATATACACAATTAAAATGATAATCAATGAAAAAGTAAATAGAATGCATTCAATTGTCATATGTTTAAGGAAAGTATTTTATAATATATATGATTTTCTGTGGAACACATTTAAATATTGGATCAAAAATATTTCTTATTTTGAAGTGCTTAAAAATAACTCATTTTCTTGAGAGGCTTGAAATATAGGAGTATCAAAAGGGAAACTAAATTAGATAAATATGGATTAATACATCTGATCAGTAAAGTGATTCATGTGGAAAACTTGCAAAAGTATTTTCTATCATATGTTAAGAGCAATCAGAGAGAGTTATGCCTAGTGCAGAGAGTTCAGATCAAAGGAACATAAACATATTTTTAAAGATTGTAAAAATTATATAAAAGAATTCATGAATAGGAAAGATCAGTGAGGCAAACATATTCCATGTCATTAAAAATAATTTAAAGGATTACCAGACTCTAATATTTTAAAGACACAACTTCAAAGAATTTTGTAAGTATTTTAAATGCTACAGGCAAACACAGCAAAAAATTTAATAAAAAGAAGTGGAGTTCTCTACAAATGCTAAAATGAGAAAAGATGGGGAGAAATAACAAAATTCAGATGTGAAAGAATATGAATTTATTTCTGTATTCATTCACTTGGCAAATATAAAAAAAATCATGCCAAATACCAGGGATAGTTTTAAATATATTTGCATGGATATATGTCCTTCCCTCCGCCACTTATCATGAAGGAGGAAAGACAGACATTTATCAAAAATTTCATGATGAGCCGGGCGTGGTGGCGCACGCTTGTAATCCCAATACTTTGGGAGGCGGAGACCGGAGGATCCGGGTTCGCGGCCAGCCTCAGCTCTCGCTCTGTCTCTCTCTCTCTCTCTCTCTCTCTCTCCTTAGTGAGGCCCTCTGCAACCTCGTGAAACACGGTTTCGAAATAAAGCATAAAAAATAGGGCCGGGGGTGTAGCGCGGAGGTAGAACGCCTCTGCGTTCAATCCCCAGTACTGCAAAAAAAAAAAAAAAAAAAAAAAAAAAAAAAAATTTCATGATGGATTGTTGTAAATGATAAAATTTGGCTTTTATGGAAGCATATAACCCTGCAACTTACAGGAATAAAATTATCATAGCAATTTAAAAAATTAAAATAAAACCCTTAGTTCTTTCTTTGGTAATTATTCAGTTTTTATTCTACTTTACATCCAATTGAGGGCCAGAGGCTTTGATCACCAATAAAGTGTGTTCTTGATTTTAAAAAGGGTGAAATCTTGAATGAGCTATCTCAGGGTACCACTTCCTGTGCTTAGAAAAGAAGGGTTAATAGCAGTATAAAACACAGTGATCTCATATTACTTTTAACGTTAAACACACTTTGAACTATTCATAATGGACTTTAAAAGGACAAGAAAAGGATTAAAGCAGAAGATAACTCTCAACTATTTCAAATTCAGCAGAACTCAAGTGTTATAAAACTTCCAGAGTTAAAACATAAAGACCATCCATTCCTTCTTCACAGCAGAGAATCCACATAAATGTCCTCCAACATCTCTTAGGGCTTCACCAGTGAAGACACACTCTACACTTCCTAAAGCAACTATCTCTTTCTTTGGAAAGCTGTGTTTGAATGCCCATGCACACAGTCCAAATTAGTCTCTCCACATGGGGCATCCTGGAATCCACTTCCAACTCTGGTATCTCTGGTATTTTGTCCTCTACTAGACAGATCATTGACTGTTTTGTTGGTGTTGGTGTTGGTGTTGGTGGTGGTAGTGGTGGTGGTGGTGTGTGTGTGTGTGTGTGTGTGTGTGTGTGTG
>PVJS01054490.1:0-12943 GCA_004027185.1 Glis glis | reverse complement strand
CTCACTAAGTAGCTGAGGCTGGCCGCAAACCCGGATCCTCCGGTCTCAGCCTCCCAAGTACTGGGATTACAAGTGTGCACCACCACGCCCAGCTTATCACACTTTCTTAATAGCTGTAACTTCCTAGTTATTCTTGAAGTTTAGAAGTCAGGTAGGGAAGAATTTTCTAAAATGTAGTGATTACTGTAATTTCAGATAATTTATATGCACAGATAATAATCTTCTCTTAAGAGTCATAAAGGGTAGAATGTAAAAAATTTCTATGCCCAGAAGATTTGCTTGAAGTAGAGTATAAAATCATTTTTATATTCATTTGTAGACTTCTGCAAGGAGATTAGAAGAATATGATGAGGGTCGACCTGGAAGCTCATTTTTCTTCCTGTGTTTATCAGGGAGTATTTTAAGCATCCTCATCTTGATTTATTTGCTATGTGTTTGGCATAATTTTCTGTTAGAGAGATGAAACGGTATTATTTCTGTTCTAATGGAGACATTCTGTTTTGTAATCTTGCCAGTATGTACAATGCAAATAGGTAACAGGTCAATTAAATTCTCCCCCTTATTAAGTCCCATGAGTAGTTACATATTCAAAATTCAAGAAATTTATGACTTGGAGTTCTGTGTTTGGAGAAACAGGCTTTCTTCCTATAGTTTTAGAAGTTGTACAGAAATTGTTTTTAATGAAGTCAGTATATACCTGAATCATTGAATGTGCTGTATTAAATTTTAGTTAGCAAGTTATATTAAGATATTGAAATACTTTCTAAAAAGAGAGAATTAAAAATACTTAAGTATTTCATTCATTCTTGTTGGTACTTTTTTCCCTAGAGCATAGAAAAATTAAGAATTGCATTACTCCTCTCCACTTTTTGTTGAGAATTTATTGGTTTTTATTTTCTCACTTTTTTCTTCTTTTGCTTTAATTCCATTTTCTGTCTTGGAATTTTTTATTTAGCTAAATTTAAGGCCTTTTCTATATTTTTATTATTCTGTGCTACTTTGTCTATTTTTCATTACTCCTGAGATTGTTTACAAAAATTACTTTTCTTTTCCTCATACAACTATTGCATGCTCTCAAAATCATTTGTATTTATACTCATTTTAACCCCAGTTATGCTCCTTCATGTGTGTGTGCATTACTAGGGGTTGGACCCAGGGACATTTTACCTCTGAGCTATACCCCCATCCCTATTTTGTTTTTTATTTTGAAACATGGTCTCATTATGTTGCTAAGAGCTTCACAAAGTTGCTTAGGCTGGCCTCCAACCTGCCATCCTGTCTCAGCCTCCCAAATTCTGGGATTACAGGTATACCACCACACCCAGTGTTAGCTCCTTTATTTGCTAAAATTCTAAAAAATATACATTCTGGATAGAATTAATCTTCTTTCACCTTTGCTAATTTTCAAACCAAACATAAATCAGACCATATAGAGGTTCAGTAAAAATATGACTAACCTTCCTTTTGATTATTTTCCATTTTCGATTACTCCATAAAATAAAATATCAAGAGAATAAATGTCTTTATTTTCAAATGAAATATGTGTTTCTTATTTACAAATGAAGTAACCATAAACCATTAAACATACTTCTTAAGATATTGTATTTTAATTTTGTAACTTCAACAGATTTGAAAAGTATATTAAGTTAATAACTTCCATATTTGTAGTTTTTATGTTTCAAAATGTATTCAGTAATAAAAGGCCAAGTTTCTACTGCCAGTGCTACTGTTCCCAGATGATATGCTTTCTATCTGGGCAAAAGCTATTCTTAAGAGAAATGTACACATCTTAGAATTTTCACTGAAGTCTTAAGGCCCTGGGACACCAGCTTAGTTTATAGATGTATGTATATGAGAAAAACAATAACAAAATGCACATATGTTTTAAATTAATGTGCCTTTTTTCAAAGGGATTTCACATCATCTGCATGAGGTAGTTAAATTTGCCATCCAAAAAATTGGAAACATCTGAATCCCACCAACTGATATCTTCATTGTATCTATAGCATCCCACCAAGGGATCATACAGACTAGACTTGAGAACTTTGGTAATGGAGTGCTCATTAGCACTTGAATCAGTTGTTTAAATCAATTTTTTTGTACCACTTATGCTTTTCTGATTCAGGATTCAGTCTACTTCCAGGTAGAATTGCTTACATTTGTTTGAAATAGTATAATATCAGTGGCAAATTTGGTTCTCATTTTGCAAAATTTATTTTTACAAAGGATTTTTTGAGTTATTTTGGGGGGAGTATACTTCATAATAATTTAATGTACCTGAGAATTTTTGTGCAAATATGCATCATCTTTTGTTAAAAATATGCATAGCATATTTTGGAAAAAGTTAGTTGCAACCAACTTTCTTTACAGAAAAAACTTTCATATATAAATATATAACATAAACTAATTCCTATCCATTGGAGTTTCGCTTTAACCCCTTCCAGCCTCCAAGGAAATTTAAAAGACATGCAATTATGTCTGTATTCTTTGGCCACTGTATTATCTGGAAGAAATGTTCTAAAAACACTTTTCCTGGGTTCCAATTTACCCATATCTTTCTTCTTGAAGTAAAGCCATACCAATCCCTGCCCACTTTGAGGCAAGGCAGCGGATCTGGGAACAGGTAGGGTTAAAAGAGGCCATCTGTATAAGGAGCAGTGATAGGGAGGGTTGATAGATACAGGGATAACAGTGTAAGTTAGTAAAAAATTTCAGCCCCAAGAGTAATCAAAGGGGAAACCAGAGGGGTGGCACCAGGAGATTACAAAAGCCCCCTGACTTTTGGGGTAGAGAGTCAAGTTAATGATTAAAACTGGGCAAAAGACATCTGGTCCCCAAGACCCAATTCTGACCAATCACAAAAAAGCAGATTGAAAACCAAAGAAGGGATAAAAGCTCACCTCCCAAGAATTTCAATGCTTGCTCTCCTTGGGGAGCCCCCCTCCCCTGTATGGGGGAGCTATTTTGGTCTTCTATCTTTCCTTGGCTTAAAAAAATAATTCTTTATGCCTCTTTACCCACCCTTCTATGGTTTGTTTACTTTTAGTTTCATAGATAAGAACTCATTAAGAAGAAAACCTGCATCCTTTCAGGTAGTAAAAGAAGAATTGGGTTACATCATCTTTTTTTTTGGATGTTGTATAAAAATATGAATTTAAAAATGAACTTCTGTAATATAAATACAATGAAATTTGGGTGGTGTTTGAGCTCCCAGTAGCTCACAGGCCTGAAAATAGAAAAAAGAGAATCTCCACTTCTGATCTAAGAAAAAGATGAAATCCCTTGTTTTGCTAATGATGTGAGCACACCATTAGATGGATGCATAATGTAACTAGACATTAGCAGCGCAAACATAAGAGCATCTCACTTCTGTCTCAGTAGCAGACTGAGCTCACCACACAAACCCTTCAGAACAGCTCTCTATGAACAACAGCCAAAGCTGCTCCTGTTTTCCTACAGTCCCTCTCAACAGGTTCTTCCTGCGTATGCTCACTGCAAGTAAACGTACCAGCAAGTTTGGTATTTCTGCTATGATTCAGTATTATTGAATTTATTTTCTGTTTACTTTTTTAAGATAATAAAATTCAGCTAAAGAAACGTGTTAAAACTTTCTTTTCTGTCTCCGAACACTCAAAGTCCATTCAACTACGCTTTTGATTTACCACACTTCATCCATGAAGACCTCACCCCAATTTTGTTTCCACCCCTCCACTTCCCCCGGTGGCACATGCACACCTCTCTACAATATTCCTTATGTCTCAAGTCAGACCAACTTGCATGTATCAGCGCATAACTTTCCTTCATGTGCTAATTTGTATGAAAGATCAGTTAATGCTGTGCCAAAGTTGATTATTCAGTTTTTCTAACTTCTATTTATACATGTTTAAACTCCCTATGAAGAAAAGCAGTTTTTAAAAATTACACAATAATAAGTATTGATAGAAGACACATAATAGATATTTGAGTGCCTTCATAGCAACTAATAATATGCACCATTACTTGTCATTCTTAATATATTTTACTTTAAGTTTTTAGAGTTGTTTTTGTTACACAAAATAAGTAATGCTTAATTATTGTATCCAGAAAACATAAAATTAAGTTGCACATATATCTCAGTAAATAACTATTGAATGTGGAATCAATAAGTGAGTGAGCCAATAAATGAATTTATGTTGGAGTGCATCAAGGTATGTATTTAAATAATTATTACTTTATGGTCTATAACTGAAAAAGCTTTCATTCTACTCTCAGCTAATACCTACCTGTGAAGAAAATGATGATTCACAATCCTAAATTGGAGGAGAGTTGAATTCAGAAGCATTGTACCTTTGAGCTGTACCCCCAGCCCTTTAATTTTTTTTTATTTTTTTGGAACAGGTGCTTAGTAAGTTGTTGAGGGTCTCGCTAAATTGCTGAGGCTAGCCTCAAACGTGCAGTTCTCCTGTCTCAGCCTCCCAAGTACCAGAATTGTAGATGTGTACCACCAGCCCAGCATCATGTTATTTCTATTTATCTCACCTATTGGATGGATGATGGAAAGATATATGCTGTATAGATTTAGTATTTTAAGTATTTTAATAATATAATAATGTTAGAGAAATTACATAGATCTTCAGAAAATAAACAAGGTTTTGTTTATGCTATATATTTTTTTGAAATTTAAAAGGTAAGGTAGGATAGGTTGATCCAATGCTAAGTCTCTTGTAGAAAACTTGAAAATGGAATTAAAACCTTTACCACAAGGTAGCAGCTTGGCAGTAGACCACTGAGAAGCATGTCCCAGTTTTGATGACAGGAATGCAATGTAATAGTGGAAGTAAAATATGCGTAAGGACTATATGCTCATGCAGCCTGTATATTCTTGCCTATATAATAGAATGAGCACAATAGCAATTAGTTTCTGTAAATATTTGTTTACTGTAGAGTAAATTACATTCACAACAGAATCTCCAGCATCTAGTTATCACATTTATTTTAGGAATGCAAAAACTGAAAGGTAAAAAAAATTAGCAGGCATAAATATGATGTTTCTATTTCCTTCTTTCTTCCCCACAACCCCAGTAAATCAGACTATACCACAATAGCCAAGGTATTTGGAATGATTAATTAAAATCCTATCTTTTATTCTATGTACTAATCTATCATTATGATGTGTATTTAGAAGATTGTAGAGTAGCTGGATAAGACATAATAATAAACAGTATAGTTAGTATTAAAAAACAATGATTGCCTGACTGGACGATATTTTTATATATGCATATATATTATAAAATATATAATATAGCATGCCTTTAGCTTAATAAGAGATTTTTACAAACAACTTAAAATAAGTTAGGCATGTATTTTAAGGCAGCATATTCTATTTATGTTTTACCAAAGGCCAGAGTCTCTTAAAGTTCTTACTAGAAAATACAAACAAGCATTACAATCTTGAACTGTCAAAAGTTTTTCAGTTATCTCTGTATTTACAAAAATTTGCTTCAACTAGGTATTCAATTGTTAAAACAGAATACGTATAGTAGCTTTTACAATTGTTATACCTAGAAAGTTATCCACCATTTTGCATAAAAATAGACCAAAGCAAATAAAAACCATTTGAATCGGTGATTATCCCCACTTACTTATCCCAGATATTATTTCAGTTTTAGAAACTTCTGTACTTACAATTTTTTTAAAAGGCAATAATATTAAAATATTTTAAAATAATATTTTAAAAGGTATTATCTCCACTTAAATTATTTTAGCAATAAAGGATTATTTCAAAATTGAATCATTCCTTTCTTAAATATTCATTTTATTATACAGATAATAATGTGTACTTCTCTACTATTTGATAAGCCAGCTCATTCAAATTTTTTTCCATAAAGGCTGCTATATCTCAGGTATAGTATTATTCAAAAGAATAGCAATACACATATACATGTGTCATATATGGAATTCAAAATCTGTTTTGTCATCAGTTAGTCTCCCCATGTGTTGTTTTATATCTGTCCAATGAAAAGCAGAAGTCCTAGCTATTTAGGAAGTAACAAACAATTACTTAGAAGAACAATCAGATTGAGAGTCAGAAGCTGGCTCCAACTTTTGAACCACCATACACAAGTGCTGGTATTTACAATCAGCGGGGTTTTGAATCAAGAAAATGAATATTTGTATGACAGAAGCATATTGTGTGCCTCAGATATAAGTAATTGCTAAAGACCTAAAGTGATGATTATGTAGATGAATGAAGTTTTGTTTTCCAAAACTGAAAATTTTTGTAGACCAAAAATCTTTCTCTGAAATCATAAGCAGACAACAATAATGTGAGTGATTTCAAAGAAACTTTAGAAATACAATTCATCAAGCATCTATTGTTTTGTGACTGTCTCGCACTTGAGAATATTTAAAGTTCACATGTTCTACTTTTCCAGTCACTTACTAGCTCCCTTTAAAAACTGGTGCTTCATTATTGTTATGCACTTCCTGAGAAAAAGAGATAATTGAACTCCGGGAACATGGGCATGATTAGAATACTACAAACCAGATGATTTGTATTTTTCATTAAATACTCAAATGAAAAGTGATAGACTGAGTTCAGCACTATTATTTTATTCTAACATAAAGTGTAAAATGTAGATCTCAAGTTTTTATATTGCTCATTTTCTATCTATTTTATGGCATACAGAAACAAAAATAAGCACCTGAAAAAACTATACAATTATAATCTCCTTTCTTTGTAGTCAATTAGAATCTACTGCTTTAGCAATAGAGAATTGGGAAATTAGCCATATCCTGTCAAAGGTTCATATCTTTAGTTTTTAATTTCAATGAATAATCTCAGTTCAATGCAACATCAGAAATTATTACATATGAAGAAATTAAATCAATTTTCTTGTTTCCAGAAGTTTGTGTAGATGTTTAATCTCATTGGGTAGTCTGAAATATGGAAGGGTAAAAATTGAGGGCTACAAGAACCCATGTGACTGCAAAACTAGATTAAGAGAAGAGATAATGCTAAAATAGGAGGAATTCAGGTTTCAAATAAAGAGCAAGGAAGATTATTTTTGTTCTCTGTTTTTTAAAAGAAGAACTTATTCAAGAAAAAATAATGTAAATGGTATAAATTCATTAATCTAGTCTTTAATCTTCAAGGTTTTCTTGCTTAATACAGATCCTCATCATTTTGATACAAATTTTAAAATCAACATGTCAAGTCTCATGTGCACAAAAAAGAAAGAAAAAAAGCCACAACAAGAAAAAACAAAAAACACTGATTTTTTTACAAAAATTACAACTAATCCACAGATTAATTTGGAAATAAATAACAGCTAAAATAACATCAACTTTAAACCAGGAAAATGAGGAATAGTGTTATTTATTTATTTTCAGCAATATTTTACTGTTTTCACTATAAAGATCTTGTAAATACTTAGACTTCTCCCTGGGTGTTTGTTTGCTTAATAAAACATTGCTTCAGAGATCATTGACCTTAGATTCCCCTCCACTGATGTTCTGGAAATTCTAATTACTTTCTCCATGTCATAAAGAGTTGTCATTGAGAACACTGGCTAGTTGCATTGATGATATTACAGATCAGCAGCCATCCTCTTTTTTTTCTAATTGAGATAATTACTGTAATATAATTTATGCTTCAAAACTCTTTTTGTCTTCAGGTTTATACTAGACTTTTTCTAAAACTACCTCTTTGCCTCTTCTCCTAGTAAATTATTCTTTATTCATTCAAGTACAAAACGAATTCCTTCAATAAATCACTTGAAGAAAAATCTCCCTCTTCAGTTTTAATATTTGAGAAAGTGATATAAATTTATTTAGTTATTTACCTTGACTGGTATTAAATTAGAATTTTATTAACATTCGGTTCCCTCCATATTTGTCTCTCTTTAGAAGTTGCTTTCTAATATTTGATTGTGTGTCTTGCAGACCACTGCAAAAGGCTTCCAGAGCATTCATTTGCACATCAGAGATTTTAAGTTTAGCAATTTAATCTTCCATTTTGGGAAATCACAAAATTATGCAAATGTCCAAGGAGGAAACTGGCTGGATGGGTGAAAGGTCCCCTTTCTCTACCAGGACTTTCTTATGTACTATAAGACTACAGAGAATTTACAGAGAATTGTTCAAGGATTTGGCTTAATTTCCCAAGTTTCATACAAATCTTGATGCTTGGCATAAGTTCTGTGTTGGAAAATGCCCATGTCCTTCAGACTTCTCAGGTTTCTAATCTATCATACTAATCCCTATTTATATATAATGTCAAAAATGTCACTAGTTTCTCTATCAGTAAGAATCTCTTTGACTAGGATCATCTTGAATCTTTTTCTATGCCCATAATCAGCAAATTTTGCCAAGCAAGAAAGTAGCTAATTGTTATTAGATCACTTAGAAAGAACTCATTGTTTCTACAATTTTAGTTTATGTAGTTCTTGTCGGTGACCATCCCACAGTGCACATGAGGGGAAAAGAATGGCGCAGACAAGAGCAAATTGAAAGGGGCAGGCCAGGGGAACCTCACTCTTTGGTGAAGGCCCCGCTGGACACTGGTCCACAGCTTTTATTCATTCTTGAGGGGGGAGATTGAGGTATGCATGCTACTGCATACGTGCAGAGCCTGGGAGGTAAAATTTAACTAGTATACGTGCAGCGAGGGCTAGAGGTTAACGTTTAATGTGGCTGGCTGCAGAACAATTGTAGAGAGTCATTGAGATAGTGGTTAGCAATAAAACCACTGAGGATGTGTAGAAGATCCTTGAGACAATGTTTGACAAGCGGGATATTTGGGAGTAGGTGCCAGCAAGAGAACCAGGAACATTTACCTTGGAGGAACAGGCTGCCTTCAGCTAGCTCATCAGTCTGACAATGGCTTTCCATAACCCTTAGACCTTTCCAAGGCAAATGTTAACCTGTTTCTGGCAGATGCATTCTCCACAAGTTCTCATTCATCAAATGTCTTTAAAATAAAATTTAAAAACAATTCTGTTTTCTAATTGTTATAGTGGGAGTATTGTCCTTTCCTATCAAGTAGATACTTCTCTCATTTTCATTATGTATATGATCAATGGGTTCTATGTTTGTTTGTTCATTTGTTTTGTTTTGTTTTGTTTTGGTACTGGGGATTGAACCCAGGGGCATTCTACCTCTGAACTGAGCTGCACCCTCCAGCCCATCTCTTATGCCATGTGAGGACAGTGTTTATCCCTTGATCCTTCTTCCAGGTGAAAATATATAGCAACCACCATCTAGCAAGAATAGGCCCCTGCCAGATACCAAGTATGTCAATGTCTTTCTTAATCTTGGACCTTCAGCCTCTAGAACTGTGAGAAGTTATATTTTGTTCTTTATAAATTATCCAGTCTCAAGTGTTTTGACATAGTACCAGGAAAGGACCAGAATGTTGGCTATTGAATTCTGGATTGATATATTATTTTTAGGTTATTTTATGATATTGTGTAATACTGGTGAAAGAGTAGTCATATAAAACAAGGGAAAGAATAGAAAAACCCAAATTAGTCCAAGACAAATATAGTCTGCTTATCTTTGACAAAGAAGCAAGGGAAACTAAATACAGAAAAGTTAGCCTTAACATCAAATGATTCTTGAATCCTTGAACATTCACATGTAATAAACAAACAAACAAGTAAATAAGCAAATAAAATCTGGACACAAGTATCACACCCTTTACAAAAATTAACTCAAAATATGTCCTAGACCTAAATGTCAAACTGCAAAACCCTAAAACTAGAGAATAACATAGGAAAAAACCTAGACGATTTTAGGTTCTTCAATGACTTTCTATACACAAAAGAGGGCACTTACATTTATCTAATAAAGATAGAATTGATAAGCTACCCTTTCTTAAAATGGATAATTTTACTCTTAGGAAGACATTGTCAAAGGAATGAAAAACATAAGACACAGACTTGAACAAAGTTTTTAAAAAGACATATTTGATATTGGACTGTTACACAAAATATACAAAGAATTCTTAAAATCCCATAATAAGAAAACAACAAGATTTTAAATAGAGCCAAAGACCTTAATAGACACCTCAACAAAGAAGATATGGAGATGGCAAATAAGCATATGAAAAGTGTCCCACATCATATGTCATCAGGGAAATACACTTTTTTAAATGTCTCTCCCATGATTTAGTGACCAATATTGAATGTAAAATATATATAATATATATAAATAATTTGGGGCTCTGTGTAATGCTCTATTCCTCAAAACATTGAAAATCAAGTTAGAAAAGGAGAAGAATAATTTATTCCAGTTGGACTGAGCACATTTAAGGCAGGGCCTAGTTAGTGGAAGATCTGCTTCAAATGTGGTTTATGCAGTCTTGGCTGTGTAGTCCAAACTGAAATACTGAAGTGCTTACTTACCTCCTACAAATCCTGTGCTCTGAAATTCAATTTCAATCACAATTATCATACTGCTAAATCTATACTGATCTAAGCATTACAGTGTGGTTTCTGCCTATTTTTAACCCTTGTTGTCATTGCTTTTTATTGATGTATATAAATTATACAGAGTGGCGGGCTTTGTTGTGGTATATTGGTGCATGCGTGTAACATAATTTGATTAATTTCCCTCCCCAGAACCTTCCCTTACACTCCACTCCTCCCTTCCCCTATTTCTCATCTCCTACCCTATTGGTCTCCCTTCAACTTTCATGGTGTCTTTTTTCCCCTACTAGCTTCTACATGAGAGTAAACATGATATTTCTCTTTCTGAGTCTGGCTCATTTATTTTAGCATGATGCTCTCCAGTTTCATTCAGTTTCCTGAAAATGACATAATTTCATTCTCTAGGCTTTTAAATGAACAAATGCCTTAGGAGAAAAAAAAATTGGCAAACATCTAGCTCATTAACTTAATTTTTCTTCCTTCCAGGTTTTTGGCCTTGTAATTCTTGCTAAATTGGAAGCTTTGTGATGGCTTCAAACAGATATTTCCTATATGCCATTCAATTTTGTTAGATGGTCTCATCAGGCAGGTTGTTCCAAAACAACCTAGTTAAAAATTTCTGGGATCAAAATGTCTATTAAATAATATTTAGATGGACTTATTAACTAATTATATTTATATATGTGTATGAATCACTATGTAAAGTATTATATTTATAAAAGACAATATCACACATAAAATGAAAAATATCTCAACTTATTGGCCAGTATTTATGATAACCAGAAACTTATAATACATCATTGTAGCCAAATATTTCATATTATGAAAAATAGTAAATTCCCCAAATTTAAGCATTTATTTTTATATGGTTTTTTTTTTTTGCAGTACCGGGGATTGAATCCAGGGGCATTCTACCTCTGAGCTACACCCCCGGCCCTATATTTTTTATACTCTATTTTGAAACCAGGTCTTTCAAAGTTGCGGAGGGCCTCACTAAGTAGCTGAGGCTGCCGCAAACCCAGATCCTCCGGTCTCTGCCTCCCAAGTACTGGGATTCCAAGCGTGCGCCACCACGCCCGACCTTTTTTATATGTTTTAGATAGAAATGTCTTTATATTTTTCTGGTTTTGACTAGTATATAATATTTAATAATTATACATGAAGTGGGCGTGGTTGTGAATGCTTGGAATCCCAGTACTTGGGAGGCTGAGACAGGAGGATAGCAGGTTTGCAGCCAGCCTCAGCAACTTAGTAAGGCCCTCCACAATTTAGTGAGACCCTGTTTCAAAATAAAGAATAAAAATTAGGCTGGGGGTATAGCTTGGAGGTAGAATGCCCCTGGGTTCAATTCCCAGTACAGCAAATAAAAAATAAAATAAATAATAAAATAAAATAAAATAATAAATAAAAATAAATATGTACTGAAGTAATAAGCATACATATTTTATTTCTAAAGGACAAACAACAACCAACACTTAAGTTCAAAATCTATACCTGAAAATACATTTAATTAAACAATATTAATATCATTATAATGTAAACTTAACATGAAAGAAAAATTGTCATTTTCCTTTCAATTACAAATGGAGGGGCACTGCCTATTGTCTTCCAAAATATATTTTATCCTTCTTCCATAGTAGCATAGTGTTACCTGGGCACAAGATTGTTTAGATAGTAAAGAAATTCCTGAGCTTATTTAACATCTAAATAGGATCATAAGACTAAGTTATTACTAATGAAAGATAAACAGAAATTATATGCACAACATGCTCATCACTGGCTGTGCAGGAATGAGTATTCTTTCTGTAGGCAGGAACACAATACTGTAGCTGGCTTAGCTCTGCCATGCAAATCTGAACATTATCCTGATGAGGAGAGAGAGAGAGAGAATATCATTGTTCTTTGAAAAGTCTAATAGAGCTTATATAACCACCAATCTGAACTAAATGCTTGTTTCAAATAATTAAAAGAGAAAGACATTTCTATTTTATATATACTAATATACCTTGAGGTTTCTTAGCCTGTACCCAATTTAATTCATTGACTTTAAAGCATGTAGTAAGCAGGGCATGCTGGTGCACACCTGTAATCCCAGTACTTGGGAGGCTGAGACAGGAGGATGGCAGGTTTAAAGCTAGTCTCAGCAACTTAGATACCCTGTTTCCAAGTAAAAAATAAAACAAGGATGAGGGTGTTGCTCAGAGGTAAAATGCCCCTGAGTCCAAATTCCAGCACCAATAAATAAATAAATAAGTAAATTAGTAAGTAAATAAATAAAGCCTATAGTAGGCTAGTGTCATATACTATTTTGGATATATTATTCTAATTTTAATAGTTGCATGGTGGCTTTAAATGTTTCTTTAATGTTGCAACTTTTGAGACAAAGATAAGTGCAAACCTTTGTAACAAAGATTAAAATCTTATAAAGAGTATCCCATTCAGGTTCTATTTTAATTTCCAAATTTCAGTTCATGTTGACATTTCCTTCCTTCTTTCTTCTTCTTCTCCTCCCCCTCCCCCTCCCCCTCCCCCTC
>PVJS01054489.1:0-12944 GCA_004027185.1 Glis glis | reverse complement strand
TGCCCAACAACCTCATTCCTGCCCCTTCTGGATCAGAACCAAGAAGTTATCCAATCACAGAATGGCCTTGCTCCTTGGAGAGAAAATCCCTGTTTTCCTGAACCCTCCCCAAAGTCACCAAACACAAGCCCAAACCCTACACCAACTCCCTCTACCCTCCTCTGGCTGGGATGTACCATGGTTCCCTGGGGTGCACAGTTCAAGTTGCATGTTCAAGTCCCATGTTCAAGTTGCATCAGTAGCTCCGATCCAACACAGTTACTCATGGGCCTTGACCACTGGGCCTCAGCTGGCTGAAGGTGCTCATAATAAGAGCAGAAGGTCTCCCCCTTTTTTTTGGCACTAGGGATTGAACCCAGGGGCATTCTACCTCCAAGCCATACCCAAGCCCTATTTTATTTTTATTTTGAAACAGTGTCTCACTAAGTTGCCAAGTGTCTTGCTAAGTTTCTGAGGCTGGCCTCAAACCTGTGATCCTCCTGTCTCAGCCTCCCAAGTACTGGGATTATAGGCATGTACCACCATACCCAGCTTCTTTCTTTCTTTTGTACTGAGGAATGCACCCAGAGGCATTCTACATCTGAGCTCCCCAGCCCTTTTTAATTTTTTTTATTCTGAAACAGGATTTCACTAAGTTGCTGAAACTGGTCTCAAACCCGTGATCCTCCTATCTCAGCCTCCCAAGTACTGTGATTCCAGGAGTGTGCCACTGTGCCTGTTTATAGGGTCTTTCTTTTAGGTGTCCTGCATACTTCTACACACCTGTTACTACAGTGCACTGAGGTGGGATTTGAACTCAGGAGCTCTTCATCTCAGACTCAAATCATGCCACCAGCTATATGACCTTGAGCAAAGTCTTAACCTGAGAGTCTCAGCGTACACAGCTGCACACTGGAACAGGACTTGCCCTGCTCCCAGTCTGGGGAAGGGAGGATGGATGAGACACTGGGTTCTCTGGGACGTGTCTGACTCTTGTGTAATGTCACCACAGAATTTATTCCCAACACTTTTTTTTTTTTTTTGCGGTACCGGGGATTGAACCCAGGGGTGTTCTACCTCCACGCTCCACCCCCGGCCCTATTTTTTTATACTATATTTTGAAAACGGGTCTCACGAAGTTGCGGAGGGCCTCACTAGGTAGAAAGAGAGAGAGACAGGGAGAGGGAGCGAGAGAGTGAGAGAGCAAGAGAGCGAGAGAGCGAGAGAGCGAGAGAGCGAGAGAGAGAGAGAGAGAGAGAGAGCGCTGAGGCTGGCAGCGAACCTGAATCCTCCGGTCTCCACCTCCCAAAGTATTGGAATTACAAGCGTGCGTCAGCACGCTCGGCCCTATTTCCAACACTTTTTTGTCGTGGTGGTGGTACTGGGGATTGAACCCAGAAGTATTCTACCTCTGAGCTAAACCCCTTGCTCTATTTTATTTTTTATTTTGAAACAGGGTCTCACTAAATTACCAGCAGGCTTGAACTTGCAACCCTCTTGTCTCATGCTTATTTTCAATACTTTTTTGTTTTCCTTTTGTTTTTGGTACTAGAGGTTGAACCCAGAGGCATTCTACCTCCAGGCTACACACCCAGCCCTATTTTATTTTTATTTTGAAATAGGGTCTCACTAAGTTTCCAAGGCTGGCCTTGAACCTGAGATCCTCCCGTCTTAGCCTTCCGAGTACTGGGATTACAGGTGTACTCCAGCACGCCTGCCTATTTTCAACACATTTGAGAATGAAAAGGATACAGCCGGACGTGGTGGTGCATGCTTGTAATCCCAAGAGTTGGGAGGCTGAGACAGGAGAATTGCAGGTTCAAAGCCAGCCTCAGCAACTTAGCGAGGTCCTCTGCAACTTAGTGAGACCCTGCTTCAAAATAAAAATGAAATAGGACTGGGGGTGTAGCTCAGAGGTAGAATGCTTCTGGGTTCAATCCCCAGTGCCACACACACACACACACACACACACACACACACACACAAAACAATGAAAAGGACACTATTAAACTATTAGTTACACTGAGACAACAGGTATAAAACAGCCCTCTCCCCAGCAAAGTGGGAGGAAAGACCATCTGCCCTTGGAGGAGCTATTGGAAATGAAGGCAGAGAAGTGGTGAGATGCCCAGGGGACTTGGTGGATATAGTGGGGTGAACAAGGGCCTCTTCAAAAGGTAATCCTTAAGGGTTGGGGGTGTAGCTCAGTGGTAGGGTGCTTTCCTAGTGCATGCAAGGACCTGGGTTCAATCTCCAGTACTGCAAAAAAATAATTATAAAGAAAAATAAAGGATAATTCTTAGAACCTGCAAATATGACCTAATTTGGATAAAGGGTCTTTGCAGGTGTAATTAAATTAAGGATGAGATATCCTGGATTACCGAGATGGGCCCTGAATCCCATGACAAGTGTCTTCATAGAGACAAAAGATAGAACACCAGGGACACAAGAAGACATGTGACCACAGAGGCAGGGTTTGGAGTGATAGGGGCACAAGCCAGGGCTGCTAGAAGCCACTAGAAGTTGGAAGAGGCTGGAAGGGTCCCCTCCTAGGTCCTTTGGAGGGAGCACAACCTGTTGCCATCTTGATTTTAGACTCTGCCTTCCAGAACTATAAGAAAAATTTTGTTGTTGTTGTTTTAAGTGCTAAGTTTGTGGTAATTTGTTAATTCCTGGGAAATGAATACTGTGGTCAAGAGAGGCTTTAAGGACACGTTCCTCAGATGCCCCATCCCTCCCAGGGACTCTCTCTGCAATTGCATTGAAGCAGAAGCCACCCAATAGTTCTCAGCCTCTCAAGTACTGGGATTTACAAGCATGAGCCACCACGCCTGGCTCCCTTTCATTATTATTATTATTATTTTTTTTTTTTTTGCAGAACTGGGGATGGAACCCAGGGGCATTCTACCTCTGAGCTACACCCCCAGCCCTATTTTTTATTATTTATTTTGAAACAGGGTCTCACTAAGTTGCGGAGGGCCTAAGTAGCTGAGGCTGGTGGGAACCTGTGATCCTCCTATCTCAGCCTCCCAAGTACTGGGATTACAAGCATGCGCCACCCCGCCCAGCTCACTATTTTTAAGAGGATCTAATAAATAAATATACTCACACCTAGGCTTGATTAGGCTTCTTCTCCCCTGGGAATGCAGGGAGGGGCCATTGCATGCTTAGGGTGGAATTTTAGGGTTTATGCCTCGTCCTTAGGGATTCTCAGTATCCCTTCTTCCCCATCCTACTCCCCATCATATCATCACATTTTTGGACTAAAGTCTGCCATTCCTCTGTTGATGCATACAGAGCCCCTTGCTGCTAGAGAGGCCCTGGCGCAGGGGCTGCCTCAGGCTCCTAAGTGGGTGGGCCAGGCCACTTCCTCAACATGGGCCCTACTTTGAGGTGCCAAAGGCAGGTGGAGGGCGACCCTAGGGTCTTTCAGGCAGGAGACTCAGCTTCTCAGCTTGGGGAGGAGAGAGAGATGAAGTCGAAGACTCCTCCGCAGCCCACCTCGTCCTCACCCTGTTTAAACTCTACCTGCACCCCTCCTCTGTGTCACTTGGCACAGATGGCTCCCATTCACCGCCAGCTGTCATCTTCCTTTGGGGCTCTCCTGTAGACAACCAGGCAGGGCCTCTGTGCCCCCTGCAGGCACCCGTCCCCTCCCTGGTCCCCCTCTTCCCTTCCCCAGGCCTAACTTCTTGCTGGAGATGGCTCCCAGTCCCCCTCTGCCCTGTGGTGGGGCCTGGCCTGGAGGAGGAGGTCCTGCAGGGCTCCTTGAGATTAAGGGAATGACAGGCCAGGGGAAGGAGGAACTGGAATAAACTGGAAGCCAGGGTCGAGGTAGGATGGCAATGCAGTGCCAGCAGGGAGCTGCTGCCTTTACACAGCCAGAGACCATGGCTCCAGGGGCTGTGTGCCGGGTGGCAAGAGCAGGACCACTGACGCGAAGAGCCTCGTATCAGTATCGCTTATGCTTTGATGTATCTTCATAGCCTCTTCAGACCTCGGAGTCTTGCTTTTCACCAGCTGCCAACCCAGCCCCCTCCCGCCACCCTTTTCTTTTCTTTTCTTTTCTTTTTGGTACTAGGGATTGGACCCAGGGACATTCTACCTCTGAGTTATACCTCCAGCCCTTTTTATTTTTTATTTTGAAACAGGATCTCTCTAAGTTGCTGAGTGTCTCCCTAAGTTGCTGAAGCTGGCCTTGAACCTGTGATCCTCCTGTCTCAGCCTCCCAAGTCCTGGGATTACAGGCATGCACCACCATGCCTAGCTCATTACTCTTTGCCTATGTGACTAGTTCTTGCCAATGACATGGAGGAGAAATGGCGGATCCCTTCCAAGACAAGAAGTGTTGGCCGCTGAGACACGAATGTGCCTCCTCCCTGCTCTGCTTGCCACCTGCCCAGGAAGGCTGGCAGGTTGGCAAGCGCTAAAAACCCCAACTCACCAGGTGAGAATACTGCTTGCTTGACAGCAGGAACACCCATGATTTATAAAGGAGGGTTGTATTTTTGTGTGTGTGTGTGGTACTGGGGATTGAACCCAGGGGCATTCTACCTCTGAGCTACACCCCCAGCCCTATTTTTTATTCTTTATTTTGGAACAGGGTCTCACTAAGTTGTGGAGGGCCTCACTAAGTAGCTGAGGCTGGCCGTGAACCCAGATCCTCCGGTCTCAGCCTCCCAAGTACTGAGATGACAAGTGTGTGCCACCACGCCAGGTGAGGAGGGGTGTATTTTGAAACACATGTTGCTTATTTGTTACAGCAGCTAGCATTACTTTAGCTAATGCAGGGGCTTAGGGAAGGCTTTGCTGTGGCATTGACCCTTGAGCAAGGGTTGAAGGGTGAGTAGAAATTGCAACGGTGCAGAATTCAGCTCAGTAGAATTGCCGGATAGTGACAGTTGCCCCATAAAACCAAACTTTGTTTGTGAAGCAGTGAGCGCCTTGTCCCTAGAAGCTTCTAAGCAGAGACTGCCAGGAATGTTACCTTGGGTAGCAGGTGCGGCTAGATGTCCTTTGGTGTCCCCTCAGCTCTAGCTCACTTCTAGCTTCTGGAAGGAAGGGGGTCCTCCACAAGGTTTCTCAGAGGATCCTACAGCTTTTTTCAGAGATGTCAGCCTGGAGCGTGAGCCCCCCATTAGCTACCTCCAGTGACCACATTAATTGGGTATACTGAGAAACCACCTACAGTTCTCAACGTTGCGACCAGGCTATGTTCCAGAAATCTCTATGTGAGCCACTTTTTGGAGCTCAGAATGTATTTTCCCATAGAAACCAAGTTATAAATGGTGGTTGGTTTTTCAGGCCAGTCCACAAATTTCTACTTAACTCATGTTCCTGAAGATTATCATTAGCAGTGCAATGTTAACAGTACTTGGTCGCCATTTATAGGGTGGTTTATGTGGGAAAATGCATTTCAGGTTCCACTTTGGGGGCAGGCATGCCTCTCACTTCTAAATGGTGTCAGGGGTGGGGCGAGGCTCCTCAGGGAAGCTGGAAGATGGGGAAGTACTTGTGGGCACAGAACTCCTTACCTGCCTCCCACCATGGACAGAGGGTTCCATGCCCCAGAGGTTCTAAATTGGGAACAATGGGCAAAGTTCCATGGTGAGGTGGGGCAGGGGTAGGAATCCAGACATTAATGCCTTTCCCTCTCCTTGTTGGGGCAAACAAATCAGGGTGCCTGAACACAATGGCCTCCTCAGGGCAGTAGAGGAGCCTTGACTGGCCCAAGCAGGCCCCCGATTGCAGCAGCCCAGGAACAGGCCACTTGGTGACCAGCTGGCCAGAAGGCTCTGCTCATCTGAGTGATGGAGGTGGGCAGAGCCAACCCACTTGGCTTCTAGGATCTAGACTGTGGAAGAGGGAAGGGCTAGGCTAGGTCATAGCCAGAAGGACCCAGATGGAGTACATTCATCAGTTGGGGGCCCAGGAAGCAAGTGACAGGCACTGACTCTAGTCAATTAAACAGAAAAGCAGTTTGTGCAAAGAACCCTGGGTGACACCATGTAGCAGGCTCTGTCAGTGCTGTGGCCAGGCCCTTTTGCACTCACTGCCACCTGCCAACTTACTGTGACAATGGACAGCTCTCTGGCCAGTGTGGAGGGCAAACCAGAGATGCTAGAGAATCGATGCCTGTGGAAACAGCTTTCAACAACTGATGGCTGGGGAGTTGATGAATAAATACTCCAATCCCCCTTCCCTCTTTTGAGATAACTCTGAGGCATGTACTACACTGTCTTCCAGAGTTCTCCAGTAGGATTGAGCTTCAGTCGTCCGTGGTGATAATGGGCTTGATATAAGTTACCTATTGCTACAGGACAAACATCCTGAAATACTGCAGAACGTAAAACAAGATGTAATCATTTCTTCTGATTCTACAGGTCTGTTGGAGGTTCTTGTGCTGGTCTTGCATAAGCTCAATCTTGCAGCTGCATTCAGCTGGAGGTTGGCCAGGATAGAAGGTGCAAGCCCGTCTTGCTCACACATCTGGCAGTCGGAACATGCCCCAGTTCTTTGCACATGGCCTCTTACCCTGCAGAAGGCAGAGTGACCTCCTCAGCTGGCAGGCCCAGGGCACTGCTCCAAGGGCCCCAGGCAGCAGATGCAGGCTACTTTAGGCCCAGGATCCAGACCTTGTTCACTTCTACCACATTCTACTGGCCAAGACAAGTCTCTACGATAACCAGATTCAAGGGGGTAGAGAAATACACCCCATCCCTGGATGGGAAGAGTTGGTGAAGTCACTTTATGAAGGAGTGTGCGTAGTAGATGTCATGATTGGAAGAATAGTGACCATTAAACAATCTACCATACTTAATAACTCTATTAGCTTCCTTCTCTTCTCTGTCTCTCTTCCTCTCTCTCCTACCACATCATCCTGGGATTCCCTCTCAAATAAATATTTACATTTGAGCACTTGAATCAGTGTCTGCTTCGGGGGAACCTAAACCAGGATCCACACTGAATTGCTTGGAGGGAACAGCTGGAGGCACAGCTCTCAGGAGGGGCAGCATGTGCCAAGCCTCTGTGGGGGCCTGTCTTCATGTCTCTTCTTACAGATGTGGGCCTTGCTTGCTTTTTCTCCAGTAAACACCATTCCTTACCACTTAAGCAAGATGCTGTGAGATTCTCCTTGAACCCTGGAGCACGCCAGAGGTGAGAGCTAGAGGACTCACCTTTACAACAGTTCTGTAACTCAAGTTCTTCTGGATTGAAAACAATCTTGAATTATTTTGAGAAAGATTTTATATTCATAAGACTGGGTGTGGTGGTGCATGCTTGTAATCCCAGTACTTGGGAGGCTGAGACAGGAGGATCGCAGGTTTGTGGCCAGCTTCAGCTACTTAGTGAGGCCCTCTGCAACTTAGTGAGACCCCTTTTCAAAATAAAGAATAAAAAATAGGTCTGGGGGCCGGACGTGGTGGCGCACGCTTGTAATCCCAGTACTTGGGAGGCGGAGACCGGAGGATCCAGGTTCGCGGCCAGCCTCAGCTATTTAGTGAGGCCTCTGCAACTTTGTGAGACCTGGTTTCAAAATAAAGTATAAAAAATAGGGCCGGGGGTGTAGCTTGGAGGTAAAACACCCCTGGGTTCGATCCCCGGTACCGCAAAAAAAAAAAAAATAGGTCTGGGGATATAGCTCGGAGGTAGAATGCCTCTGGGTTCAATCCCCAGTACCGCAAAAAAACATATATGTACATATATTCTCATATTCTCTGTCTCTGTCTCTCTCTCTCTCCTGTCGCCTAGTGTTGGAACTCCTGGGCTTTCCAAGTCTTTGTCCCTTTGTTCTTTCTAGGGAATTCTGCAGGTTGCTCTTCCAACCCTTCTGTTTTGAGTTTCACATGTCTGCTCCCATGTTTTTTATTTCCAGGAACTCTTTGTTCATTGTTCTCTAAATGTTATTTGTTTGTTTGTTTTTGTGGTACTAGGGATTGAATCCAGGGGCATTCTACCGCTGAGCTACACCCTTAGCCCTATTTTATTATTATTATTATTATTGTTGTTATTATTGTTATTATTGTTATTTGAAACAGGGTCTCACTAAGTTGCAGAGGGACTCGATAAGTGGCTGAGGCTGGTCACAAATCTGTGATCCTCCTGTCTCAGCCTCCCAAGTACTGGGATTGCAGGTGTGCGCCATCATGCCCAGCTAGATTTTTTTTTTTTTAGTGGCACTGGGGATTGAACCCAGGGTGTTCTACCTCTGAGATACACCCCCAACCCCATTTTATTTTTATTTTGAAACAGAGTCTTGTTAAGTTACTGTGCTTTGTCCTCAAACTTGCGATCCTCCTGTCTCAGCCTCCTGGTACTGGGATTACAGGTGCTCACCACTGCATCTGACTTCTAAATGTTTTTTTAAAAATAACATTCTGAGCCAGGTGTGGTGGCACCCGCCTGTAATCCCAGTACTTGGGAGGCTGAGACAGGAGGATCGCAGGTCTGAGACCAGTCTCAGGAACTTAGCTAGACCCTCAGCAATTTAATGAGACCCTGTTTCAAAATAAAAAAGGGCTGGGGGTATATCTTGGAGGTAGAATGTCCCTGGGTTCTACCTCAGCACCAAAAGCCAAAAACAAAACAGAAATAAACAAACAAAAAATAACATTTTGTTCTTGGTGTGCCATATCTTCTTTCTCTAGTGATATTCATGATCTTTAAGGTGTTTTTTTTTTTTTTGTGGTACCGGGGATTGAACGCAGGGGCGTTCTACCTCCGCGCTACGCCCCCGGCCCTATTTTTTATACTTTTATTTTGAAACCGGGTCTCACGAAGTTGCGGAGGGCCTCATTAAGGAGAGAGAAAGAGAGAGAGAGAGAGAGAGAGAGAGAGAGAGAGAGAGACAGGGAGAGAGAGAGCTGAGGCTGGCCGTGAACCCAGATCCCAGATCCTCTGGTCTCCGCCTCCCAAAGTACTGGGATTACAAGCGTGCGCCACCACGCCCGGCCCATGATCTTGAAGTTTTTTCTTCTTCTTGCACAGTGTCTGCCTCCAGGGCATTTGGTCTCCATCTTCCTTAGCAGAGGCTCTTCCAGGAAGTCTGATAACCCTTGGTCGACTGCTTATAATTAAGCGTAGTGGAAAGCGAGAAGGAAACAACTGCTGATTGGAACTCTGGGTGGGTCAGTGAGGCACGTGGACTTTGAGGGTCCCTGTAGGGTGATCTTGGCAGGCTGTTTGTTGGGGGGGGGCTCTGGGTCAATGTCTTTGGCATTTCCTTCTGGATGGTAAATGCCCAGGGAGCATTCTTCTGATCCCCTGGTTCTGTGCCAGTGTTTGGGAGACCGGGTTGGGAAGGAGAACTCAGTGGGGGTTGTGGGTAGTCTATTCTTGCCCAGAGACTCTGCCTTATCTTCTGCAGAGGAAAGACCTCCAGACGGCTGCCCGATAGGGAAGAGGGCAGATGTCCACCACTGTAAAGTGACGGAGGGGACCTGGGGGCTCTGGCTGTCTTCTGATCTCCTGATTTTCATCAGCCCCCCATACTCCCCATTTCAAGGGTCCCGTCAAGGTGAGCTCCTCAGTCCTTGCAGAATTCTGTAGTGGAATCAGATCAGTTTTTCCCACTGGCTTAGGATTTAGCTCCTTCAGACCCACCCATTTCCAGTTACCACGTTTCCATTTGCTTCCCAGGTCCCACATTTGTTGCTGCATTCTCCTCTTCTGTCTTCCCGTCCTTGTGAGTTCATGTCTTTTAAAAAAATCTTATTAGTCTTAATGAATTCTGGAAGGGAGCAAATTTAGGCCTGTGTGTCCATGCTGCCATCTTGGCCTTCTCTCTCACTGGGCTCTAATTCTTGTATCAAGTGATCAGATCTTTCCAGAGGTCCCTGCTGACTTCATCCCTCTGTGACCTTGGAAATTAGGCCAGGCTCCCAGGAATGATTGTCAAATTGGTGCAGCTGGAAGACACACTTTCTGGGGACAGAGCCCCAACATACCCAGGCTCCTCAGAGCCTCGAAGACCTGCAGCTCTTTCTCAGGGAGCTAAGAGTGAGGGAGGCACAGGCCAGCAGGTAGTACTGGGGATGGAGTGCAGTCAGACATGGTCAAGGCCAAATCAACTGAGCAACCCAGCATCAGTGCAGTCGCCTTTGCATCCATGTGGCAGGCACTGTAGGCGACCTGGAGGATTGTCTACACACTAGAGAGACACCGGCACTTTTCTTTCCAGTCATTATTTAAATGCTTGCCAAACCCAGGCTCTATCTCTTCCAGAACAGGACTGCCTCTTATTGGTCAGGTTGGTTCCTCTTTGAGGATGAGTTCCTCCCACATGTTGGCAGCTCTTGCTCTGGGGGCCATAGCTATGTCTCTGTCTGAGGGACAGTGTTACTCATGGGACCTTGTTGGTGCTCACCCAAAGGGCCTTGGCCTTTTTTCCTGCTTGATAGAATATCAGTTTGTGTGGCTGGCATCTTGCCGACCCTGGGATGGGTCATGGGTGGTCAGTGCCCATCATAGGAAGCACTCTCCCTTGTGTCATGACTGGTCCCAGGACCAGTGGATGAGAATGTCACCCAGTTATGGCTAACAGGATCTACATCTGAGTCAGCGGGTGGTATGGTGTGCAGTGTAACTGCTGGAGAATGTTGTCCTTTCTGATAATAGTGAGAGACACACAGAGAAGCAGTCTTTTCTCCTTTCCTTTTCTTCCTGATTTGGAAATTATCACATGAGGATATGATGCCTGAGCTGGGCAGTCACCTTGCAACCGTGGGGCAATAAACCAGAAAATTAAACCAGAAAAAAAATTAAATTGTGGTGAGTGGAGTCAAAAGGTGGAAAGAAGAGCCAGGCGTGGTGGCGCATGCCTGTAATCCCAGGATTTGGGAGGCTGAGACAGGAGGATCGCAGGTTCAAAGCCAGCCTCAGCAATTTAGCGAAGTTCTCAGTAACTTAGTGAGATCCTGTTTCCAAATAAAAAATAAAATAGGGCAAGTGGGTGTAGCTTGGAGGTAGACTGCCCCTGGATTCAATCCCCAGCAACACACACACACGCGCGCGCGCACGCACACACACACACACACACACAGGAAAGAACCTGAGGCCTTGGTTACATTGTTGAGCCTCTGAACTCATCCTGATATCATACCTAATCCCACAGTGGGACATGGCAAGCCAACAATACATGAACTTGTGGCTTAAGCCACCATTACTAAGGTTTTCTGTTCATTATGGTTGAAAGCGGCCTCAGTAAGAACACTCACAGACCATGTTTCTGGTCTCCAATTCTTCTGGTGCCTGGAAAAAAAATGTATGCCTCACTGGAGTTGAAGATCAACTAGCAATTTATTCATTCAGTATTTTTTGAGTGTCTACTATACACAAGGCACCGATTTAGGCACTGGACTTGAAATCCCAAACCCCAGGAAGGTGTGGGAGGCAGCCACCAGAAAGAGACTGCGCAGGATGTCTCCCAGAGTTATTACTGTCGTTACATGTGTGGAACACTGGTGCTACTAAGCACTGCGCTAGGCAATTACCATTCAATCTGCACACCAGCCTTCTGTGGGAGGTAATAGTCCTAACCCCATTGTGCAGATGGAGAAATTGAGGCTTAGAGAGTTTCAAAAGCTTTTCCATGGTAACATGGCTAGTAAGCATTGGATCTCTGACCCCACATTTAATTCTTTCACAGGTGGAAAGGTCACGAGTAGTATCCCCTTTCCAGGTAAGAGGAAAAGATGATTTAGCAGTGAGAACAGGGAGATGCAATGTTTGCCCATCCAGTTGGTCAGACAGCTGAGCAGTGAGAAAGAGCAACTGATCATCCAGTCAGTCAAACAAATGAGGATTCATTCATCATTTATGGGGCTCTGGGGGAGTGAGAGTGGAGTAGGACTTCCCCTGCCCTTGGGGCATTCATAGCTGGACACCCGCAGATGGTCAAAGGCCAATGTGATGGGGCTGTATTCACCCTTTGAACACAGAGGAGGGCCAGTTTGGTTTGGATTTAGGAGATGGGGAGAGAGCTGGGCACTGAAAGCTTCACAGAGGAAGTGGAAGTGATCTTTTACTGGCATTTAAAAGCAAGGCTCAGGAAAACAGTTTGGAGGGTTCTCAAAAAGTTAAATGTAGAATTACCATATGACCCAGCAATTCCTCTCCTAGACAGACATCTGAAAGAACTGGATACAGGGACTCAAGCAGATATTTGCACACCCATGTTCATGACAATTGCTAAAAGGTAGAAACAACACAAATGTCCATGAATGTGGTATATATATGCAATAGAATAATATTCAGCCATGAAAAGGAATGTCCTAACACATGCTACAATGAAGATGAACCGTGAAGAAATAATTCTAAGTGAGACAAGCCATACACAGAAGGACAAATATTTTATGATTCTGCTTATATGAGGTACCCTCAATTGGCAAATTTATAGAGACAGAAAGTAAATTAGCGGTTAGTAGGGAATATGGGGAGACCATATGGTTAATGGGTACTGAGGTTCTGTCTGAGGTGATAAAAATTCTGTAAATATGGCCAATAGATATATGAAAAAATGTTCAACATCATTAGCAATCAGGGAGATGCAAATCAAAACTACTCTAAGATTTCATCTGACCCCAATTAGAATGGCAAGCATTAAGAAGTCAAACAACAACAAATGTTGGCGAGGATGTGGGGAAATTGGGACTCTTCTACACTGTTGGTGGGATTGCAAACTAGTTCAACCACTATGGACATCAGTGTGGAGATTCCTCAGAAAACTGGGAATGGATCCACCATATGATCCAGCTATACCACTACTGGGTATCATACCAAAGGGATTGAAACTAGAAAACAACAGTAATATATGCATACCCATGTTCATAGCAGCACAATTCACAGTGGCCAAATTATAGAACCAACCTAGATGTCCATCAACAGATGAATGGATTACAAAATTATGGGAAATACACACAATGGAATTCTACTCAGCAATAAAGAAGAACAAAATAACAGCATTT
>PVJS01054488.1:0-12944 GCA_004027185.1 Glis glis | reverse complement strand
AGGAGCCAACATGAACAAGTTTCCATTGGCCAAAGATGGGAAAATTGGAGCACTAATTAGAATAATCATTGCAGAGCCCGGCATGGTGGTGCACACTTGTAATCCCAGTACTTGGGAGGCTGAGACAGGAGAATTACAGGTTTGAGGACAGCCTCAGCAAGTAGTGAGACTCTCATCAACCTAGTGAGACCCTGTTTCAAAATTTAAAATAAAATAGGGCTGGGGGTGTAGCTTGGAGGTAGAATGCCCCTGGGTTCAATCCCCAGCACCACACACAAAAAAAGAATAATCATTGCAGTAGACTGAAATATATTAAACATGCTTAAACCTATGAGTTCATAATCATATTAAAATAAAATTAATTGGTGACTTTTGGAGGGTGCTAGGGAACCAGGTCACTATTTGAAAACTGGGAAATAAAGAGTTATTAGCATTAAATCAATACTGTTTGTCAAGGAAAGGTTGGATGAAGGCTTAAGATAGTACCCAGATGCATAGCAGAAGGCTCATTAGCAGGTCCCAGGACTGAGCACCTGTTGCCCTTTGCTGTACCCAATTCAATAACACATTCTTCTATTGGCTTTTCTTCCTTCCTTCTTTCACTCCCCATATGTCGTTCTCCTGTTCCTGAGACCCTCAAATAAATTACCGCATCCAAAACTCTATCTCAGGCTCTGCTTGGGGGGGGGGTGGAGGGGACTCAGGCTAGGAAAGCATTCTAGTCCAAATTCTTGAAAGAAAATCTAGCCCCACCTTGCATATGGATTGGGTTGCTTAGTTCTTTTTTTTTTTTTTTTTTTTTTTTTTGCGGTACCAGGGGTTGAACGCAGGGGCGTTCTACCTCCGCGCTACGCCCCCGGCCCTATTTTTTATACTTTATTTTGAAACCGGGTCTCACGAAGTTGCAGAGGGCCTCACTAAGGAGACAGACAGAGAGAGAGAGAGAGAGAGAGAGAGACAGGGAGAGAGAGAGCGAGAGCTGAGGCTGGCCACGAACCCGGATCCTCCGGGCTCCGCCTCCCAAAGTACTGGGATTACAAGCGTGCGCCACCACGCCCGGCTGGGTTGCTTAGTTCTGATTATACTACTGGTCCAATCCCCTGTGAAGGGCTGCTCCTTGCAGAGATGTAGGTGAAAATTTAAGCAAAAGAGGTAGAAGGGAGAAAAGGTTGTGGAAAATTGAATACAAACCTGCATTCTAACCAGAGTTTCCAGGCAACTCATATATACCTTAAAGCTAAGCAACTTTACTCCAGAGGAAGTAATAATTATCTGGCTCAGGAATATTTTTAAAAGAGATAAGATATTGAGTCCAAAAATCAATGGGAAGCAGATTTGGGGGAAGGGGGACACACACTGTTATCTGGGGGGTTGAAAGAAGAAAAGTGAGATTGAATGCAGATGAAAATACTTTAAATCCACAAGAGGGAAAATGGATAAAATGCATCATACAGGACAGAGTATAAAGTGCATAGTATGGTGCAAGGTATAATAACCAAGCACACAGAGTGTACACAGGGCGTATCTGGGTTATTATGCTCTGCAGCATAAACCTCAAATAAGTTCGAGTAGGAAGATAACCCCCCCGAATCAACAGAAAACTGCCTCCACATCTGTGTGGACACAGAGCAGGTGCTCATCAAATGACTGTTAAATATTGAATCCAAGGCATGTGTTGGGGCGGGATGGGGGGCGTGTGCCTGAGAGGGAGGTAGAACCAACCTGGCAATCCTCTACTTCCCTGGGTACACTCTGGGCTTCTCCATTCCCCTCCCCAGGCTTCGTTCATTGTTCCCCTGCAGCTCACTAACCCCTTCCCCTTTGCAAAAACTCTCAATTACAGCCGTGGTGCATTGGTAGATGTTTAATAACAGGCTCTCCTGAAAAAATATAAAGCTCTGTTTGCAGTATTTACCAACCCATTGTACATATACTCCCACCATGGCCGACTGTAAGCTGTTACTGAACACAGAGTTGGGAGATAATAAAGACTGGGTCCTGTCCATCACTAGAAATAAGCAGAAGAAAGGGCAAGAATGGAAACAGGGTGGAAAGAATGTTGCAGAGTGGTTTACAGCCTTCCTGGACAAGAGACGCCATTAGCCATGACCTGGAATGCCCCCTTCACTTCATTTGCTAGGATTCAGAAACACAGCTACCTCTTCAAGTCCAAAGCCACCTTCCAGTGAGCTTGCCTCGTCTCCTTGGCGATGTGCTGTGCCTTTGGCCATCTCATCCAATCCATGGCCTCTCTCCTAGCTTCAGTGCTATTGGAGCTTCTTTACTATGGCTTTAGAAGAATCAGAAACAGCGGGAGGAAAGGTCGCAGGACAGCCAGAGTGACTTGTATTGCATATTTATTAAAGCTTCTCCCATAAACTTTATCTGGGCTCTGGAATGCTTACAACCGCCCCTCTCCCCTGCCCTGTACAGTGCTAATGACCCTGCCCGCCCTCCCGAGGTGCTGCATGCCTGATCTCTGGCCACAGTTCAAGCCTTCACCTTGTTTCCCTGGACATCACCCAAGAGCTACATACCTGTCTTTCCTGAGAGCTCTCTAGCTAGCACATACCTCCCTTCCCGTGGGGACATCAGCAGACAGTGCATACCTAACTTGCCATAGGCACCAGCTTGAAGCTTAGGCCAGTCCCCCTACCCAGATTCACTGCCTGGGGGACTCATGTTGGCTCTGGGCACCACTGATTCTGTGTGCTGCAGGGCTGGGTCAGGGAACCAACCTATTGTCACCCTTACCCACAAAGCCCACATCTGAATTTCCTGTAACTGCTGTCCGTGGAATCCAGCTCGCTCAGACAGCCCAGATTAATGCTTCTTAGCCTGCATGAAAAAACAAAAAACTTGTGCAACCTTCACTTTGGTGTCTCATCTGATCTGTGGTGACTTGCAGGAAAGAAGCACTCCCTCCAGCAATGGTTAAAAGTGTTCGTTTCTGCAGTCCTAGTATCTGTTTAATATATAACAGCTCAATTACTCCTCTCCCCAGATGAATGTACTTTCATCTTTAGATTTACGATTTAGTTTTTATTTCTTCTGAAATAGAGACAGAAGTAGAAGTTCCCTTCTCTCTAACTGTGAGAACTGGGGTCTCTTCTCTGAGGATTACTTCCCTTGCAGCCACACAAAGCAGCCCACTAGCAAGGTTTTTTTATTTATTTTTCAAATTTCATTTTCTTTCCTTACGTTTCCTTCTCTGAGCACATAAATGCATCACCACCCTTCCTTGCAAAGGCAAGGCCAGTGTACACTACTTGGAACATTCCACACGCTGGCATAAACATTCCGAGTGGTTCAGCTAACACACTGCAGATTGTGAGTCTTCCCAGGTTGGGAAAGGCACTGGGGTCAGAGGTCAGTGTGTCCTTCCTGCCAGGGAGAGGCTTGCTCTGCCCGCTGACTGTTCACTGAGAGCCTCCATACTGAAAAATGCCTTTCATTTAAGCCCAAATCAGACAAGAGGGGATCGTGGCGTTTGCAGTCAGGCCTCAGAGGCCGACCACTCGGGGAGCATCCTTGACCTTTCTTCTCTCTCTCAGATGGCCAGTGAACTCGGGTCCAATCTGTCCTGTGGCTCTCCACAGAGAGTTTCATTCTGCGACACCTCTGGTGAGTTTGGAGATCTGCCAATCTGGAAGAAAAAATGAGAGAGCCCGAGGGGAGAGATTCTTCCCAAGTTCTCGGTTGTCAGAAAGACGAATATAATCAAATGACTCCAAAAGAAAAGATGAAAGGGATCAACATTGTAAGCAGTTGTGGGATTAGACTGTCCGAACCAGCAAGCTCGAGAGGAGGCAGGAAACATAGCAGAGAAAATCCTGCGCTGGAATCGGGAACAGGGTGAGCAAGGCCCAGGGCCTCGATAGAGGACGGCAAGTTGAATGGGCACCAGTGAGCTGATGACTCAGATCTAGGAAGGAGGCAAAGCACAGCGACCAGAGTTGTCCATAGGGGGGGGGGGCGACGTCCTCTAGGGCCAGGCTTTGGGCTGTGGCATGAGATTGGCCGACCCCTGCCCAGTGAACAGGTTTTATCAAACATGAAACTGAAATAAACACTGTGAATATGCCCAGAAGGATTCTTAGTGAATGCACTCAAACATGTGTGTGTGTTGCTGGAGATCAAACCCAGGGCCTTGTACATGCCAGGCAAATGCTCTACCATTGAGCCACAACCCCAGTCTCTCCCTGGCTTTTTTTTTTCTCATGGTACTGGAGATTGAACCCAGGGGAATTCTGCATCTGAGCTACACCCCCAGGCCCTATTTTTTTATTTTATTTTGAAACAGGGTCTTGCTAAGTTGCTGAGCCATGAACCTATGATTCTCCTGTCTCAGCCTCCCAAGTACTGTGATTACAGATGTGCACCACCATGCCCAGCTTCCCTATTTTTTTATTAAGGCATTTCTTTAGATGAAGGACTAAACTAGATGTGGGCAGATCTTAAAAATGCATAAGATCCCCAACCCTAGTATATTTCAGGTATCAGAAAATGCTTTGCTGGTTATAAGATGAGAGGGCCCATCTTCTGTCATGGGGGATGATGGGTGAGCCAGGTGTGGTGGTGCACTTCTGTAATCCCAGTGTTTGGGAGGCTAACACAGGAGGATCGCAGGTTTGAGGATAGCCCCAGCAGTTTAGCAAGATCCTCAGCAACTTAGCAAAACCTTGTTTCAAAATATAAAATAAAAAAGGGCTGGGGGGCTGGGTGGGTGTGGTGGCACACGCTTGTAATCCCAGTACTTGGGAGGCTGAGATGGGAGGATCCGGGTTCACGGCCAGCCTCAGCTACTTAAGTGAGGCCTCCGCAACCTAGTGAGACCCTGTTTCAAAATAAAGAATAAAAAAAAATAGGGCTGGGGGTATAGCTCAGAGATACAGTGCCCCTGGGTTCAATCCCTGGTACCACCAAAAAAAAAAAAAAAAGGGCTGGGGGTATAGTTCCGAGGTAGAATGCCCCTAGGTTCAATCCCCAGAACCTAAATAAATAAATAAGTGGATGGTGGTATACAAATGTTCAGAATGTCTCACAGTTGTCTATAGTCTGTGAATGGGCTGCCCCTCTGCTGGGAGATGGCTTTATCTATTTATTCCAAATGGATAAATGTTGGGTGCCCCTTTGGTCTTAGAAGGGGTAAGACATAGCCCAGAGCATTCATATAAGTCTCGTGGGTATTAACATATGAAATCAGGGAAGTAGCCTTTCCCCCAACCCCCTCACTTCCAAAAATATTTTTCCCAACATATTATCTATTGTTCTGCCCTGTGCAGTTAGGTCTTACTCAATTTGCCTTATAAGGCTATTTTAGGGTTTCAAGCCTTCACCATAGGAAGTTTTCCCTGCTGTTACGCCTGAGTCGCCTTTTGCTTAATTTTAGTTTATTATGTTTGAAAAGACGGGGAGGGCTTTATGGGGCAAAAGGCCCAATCATTGTGGGAAGAATGAATCATTCCAAGAACCATGAGATGGGCCGGAAGGAGAAGGCAGCCAAGGGGCAGGAAGTTGGGGGTGGCCGGGTTATTGAGAAGAGGGTAAAAACAATCTGTCTTCTGTCTTCATTACTCCCACTAGGGGGTGCCCTGCATCCCAGAATAATCACTATTATTAGGAAGTTGAGGTTTGATGGGGCATCTCTTAATAGAAGTGTACTGGCTGACCCAGGATACACTTCCTGTATCTCTGCCTAGAGTTGAGAAGAGATGTGTGTGTGTGTGTGTGTGTGTGTGGTATGTGTGTGTGTGTGTATGTGTGTGTGTTTTCAAATAAGTGTACACATGCCTCTTAAGTATTTGAGAATTCTCAATCCATGGAAGTCTCTGGGGGTACCCTGAGATCTCTGGGACTCACTGATCTTGAAGTCAGTGGCTAGAGTAGCTGTTGGCAGAAAAGTCCTTCTGGGCCCAGGAGAAGCGGCAGCATGATGTGTCATACCTGGGAGATGAGAAGTTGTGGGGATAAGAAATGAGCACAGCAGAGGGACAGGCTGGAGGTCAGGGATGGAGTAAAGACCAAGGATGAGGTGAGATTCTCATGTAGAGTGAGTAACAGCTGTGGGCTGAAGACCAGGGAGAAGTGAGGGTATTTTGAGGCTCTCAAAGCATCCAGGCCTTCAGAATGGCCACAGCAAAACTTTCAGGTATGAATGTTTTGTGAGAAGGACATGGATCTTGGATCTTGATAGACCTGAGTTCAAATCTCAGTTCAAGCATTCAGTAGCCATGTGGCATGGGAAACTTGGGCAAGTTACGCAACCTCTTTGATTCTCAATTCTCTCACCTTCAAAGTGGGACTAGTGATACTTAGGATAATTGGGAATTTTTAAAATAAGACCTATAAAACACAAAATAAGTCTAATCTTCTCCATTTCCATTTTTTTTTTCTACTTGGAAATGGCTAAGGGCAAAGAAAATGTTCTTACTGCTACAGTTCTTGAACCCTAAGACCTTAGAGTTCCAGGACTGCAGCTCTGGGGCAAGAGGGTCCTCCTTGGTGTCTAGAATGTTCTGCACTGAAGAACTTTAGCGAGTGTTCAGGGCATGCCTGGGGAGTCCTGGTCCCCTGACCCTTTGGTCTATCTCTCCTACTTTGTTGGACCCAGTCTCCAGGTAGAATTTTGGAGGTCTTCATCTAGTCCTTTAATTCTGGGGATTAAGTTGTCCCACCCAAGGTCTCCCAGAGCACCAAAGCCTGGTCTAGACCCCAGGTGCAATGTTCAGCTATGTTATCAGTCCACCCACGCTAATGTAACAATGACTCAATTTTTTACAGAGCAATTTTCTAAAGTAAAGGTTGTAAACCACCAGTGCTAGAGCATCAGCAGCTGGGTTTGATAAAAGTTCAGATTCTGGGCCCACTGTAATCAGACTTTCTAAAGTTTAAAAGCAATTATTTACAAATTTACCAGTCTCTGGAAACATAATGCATTAATCTGTCAGAAGGCTCTTTTGTGGGGGAAAGTTGGGATTCTTGGGCAAACTTCTTTTTCTTTCTTTGGGGAAAGAATTTTATTTTTGAAGTTGGTTTTTATTTTTTAATTTTTTTATTTTTTGCGGTACCGGGGATTGAACGCAGCAGTGTTCTACCTCTGCGCTATGTCCCTGGCCCTATTTTTTATGCTTTATTTTGAAACCGGGTCTCACGAAGTTGCGGAGGGCCTCACTAGGTAGAGAGAGAGAGAGACAGAGAGAGAGAGAGCGAGCAAGCTGAGGCTGGCCGCGAACCCGGATCCTCCGGTCTCCGCCTCCCAAAGTACTGGGATTACAAGTGTGCACCACCACGCCCGCCCTGAAGTTGGTTTTTAAAAATTGACGTGCATAGGCCGGGCGTGGTGGCGCACGCTTGTAATCCCAGTACTTTGGGAGGCGGAGACCGGAGGATCTGGGTTCACGGTCAGCCTCAGCTCTTTCTCTCTCTCTCTCTCTCTCTCTCTCTCTCTCTCTCTCCCTGTCTCTCTCTCTACCTGGTGAGGCCCTCCGCAACTTTGTGAGACCCGGTTTCAAAATAAAGTATAAAAAAAATAGGGCCGGGGGCGTAGCGCGGAGGTAGAACGCCCCTGCGTTCAATCCCCAGTACTGCAAAAACAAACAAACAAAAAAATTGATGTGCATAAACTGCACATGTTTATGTGGTACTACGTGATTTTCAATACTTGTATCCATTGTGTGAGGTTTAAATCGGGGTAAGCATGTGTGATAGTCAGTCTAGGTTGTCAACTTGACCTGATCATGACACACCCAGGATTATGTGATTTTGGGTGTGTAACAGCAGATTAAACAGAAAGCCCTGCCCTGAATGTAGGCAGCAGGATTCTGATAGGTGCGGACTTAGATAAAAGAGGGAGAAGCCGCGTAGGGTGCGACTCTTTCCGATGAAAACGCATCTGCTCTCGCCTGAGATCGTCGGCCGCCAGCTTCGCCGTTTCTCTGAAGAGATTCTTGATGTTCTCGGCCTCCAGCTCTTGGAACTGAAACTTCACCATCATTTCTCCGAGGAGCTTCCTGATCTTCACGTCTTGGACTGGGACTGAATTGGTGGTTGCTCCGATCCTAAGACTCCAGCTCTTAGACCGATCGACCAGCTACTGGTTCCTCTGACTCTCCACGTGCAGTCAGAACCTGGGACTACATTGCTTCAAACTGTAAGCCCATCTGATAAATCCCTTTTTTTCAAATATACTCATTCTGTGTATTCTGTTAATCTAGAGAACCCTGTCCAATACAGCATGTCTATCTCCACAAACATGCATCATTTCCTTGTGGTAAAAACATTGAATTCCTTCCTTCTGGTATTTTTTAAAATGTCTAGTATATTATCATCGTCTTAGGCCTCCTAGTGTGCAATAGCACCCCAGAACTTATTCTCCCAGCTCAATGTAACTTAGTACTCATTGGCCAATCTTTCCCCAGCCCTCCCTCCACCCACCCTACTATCTCCAGTCTCTAGTAACCATCATTCTGCTCTCAACATTTATGAGATCAACTTTTTAGATTCCACATATGAGTGAAATCATGCAGTATTTGTCTTTTTGTGCTGGCTTATTTCACTTAACATAATGTCCTCCAGTTCCACCCAGCCAGACTTGTTACTTTCGAAAGGTGTTCCTGACCTTGCTATTTATAAAACCAACTCTGCCCTAGCTGCTTCCTTCCCCTAGAGCTTCCTGAATGTTCACAGGAACAATCACTGTGAAGGTCACAGGAGACCATTCCAGTGAACACCTGATGAGACAGAGCCATTCGGAAAGATCTGTGATTGATTCCTGAGGCACAGTGGTAACTTGAGGAAGCCACCCTCACTGATGGCCTCCAGCACTGGTGACATCAGCCCCCTTGCGCACAGGCTCTTTAAACTGACTAAGGGAAGCTCCGCACGTTGTTTCTGGGGATCAGGATGCACCAGGCCAAAGGCTGATCCCCAACTGCACCTTCCTTTGCATAGTGCTTGCTGCTGGATTAGTTGAGTGTAGACTGAGATTTAGGGCAAAAATTAGCCCTTCCTCTAAAGCTGTGAACTTCCCCCTCTCCATCCAGAGAGAGAGCCAGGCTCTGGACATGTTATCCAAGAGTCCTTCTGACAATAAGGGCCATATGAGCTGGCTTTTCGGAAGGATCCAATGATGGTGCATCAACGTCTAGAGAGACCAAGCTTTTCAGAGAAACGGCAGGGCCTTCAGCGGGTACCCTCAGCCCTTGGGGCATGAGGATCTACCTTGGTTTCTGGGTTCTCTGCCCTGCAGAACTGCAGTGGGTGTTCAGGGCATGCTGGGAGCTGCAGAAAGATTTTGCAATAAGGTTTCGTGTCAGTTTCAAAGTACTCAAAATGAGCATAAAAATGCTGCTAGAAAGGCAGTTATTGCTACCTTAAATCCTTCTTGGAACAAAATGTGAAATTAAAACTAGTAAAAGACAACAAAGCCGGTCATTGTGCAGCAAATATCATGGTCCTGTTTGCCTAGCTGACCTGCTGGCTGACTCCAGGAGGTTGGGGCCAGGCCCTGTGCAGCTGCTTTCAGCCTCCAGCCTTCAAGGGGGGCTGTATCCTTGAAGGGAGGCTAATGGGGAAGAGCTCCCCTCAATAAAACATCGTTTTTGCCCTTCCCAGTCTCTCTTTCCCTTTCTGTTTTCTAGGAACCAGAGGATTCATCTGACTCAACTGGAGATGGCTCCCTTCCCTAATTTATTGTTCGCTTCCTAAGGCTTCCTCCCTGCCAAGCTCAGTGTGAGCAGACAGGAGCGCAGGAGGATGGATGCAAACCCTGCAGAGACAACCCCATAGAGGCAGAGCTGCCCCTCCAGCCGCCTGAAGCAAAGACAAACCCCAGCCTCTCTCTTGTCCGTCATCAGGCTTTGCTGAACCTGGGAAGGAAATGAATTCCAAAGGCAGGAAATGACCCAGAGACCATAACAATATGTGAAAAGCAAAACTGGTGCTTCCGGCACTTTGTTTCAAGCCATTCTAATCTGTGTCCCAGGAAGCCTAACCCATTGCCAGATGGAGAGCTGTTTTCAGACGCCTCTTGGCATCTGCCACTCCTGCCTGGTGACATTTGCACGTGTCAGAAGGCAAACCTGTCCCCAGATCTTCAAACTTCCAGAGAGGTGTAGCCCTGGGAAAGTCCTTGGGTCTCTGGCTGACACCACCGACCATCTGATGTGCTTCATCTGCAGCCGAGCTGCTGCTGGACCGCAGCCTAGAACACCAGCACGCCGAGTCTGTTCTCGAAGATTTGCAGAATCTGAAATCAAAGTGCCCCGTGCTGCCAAAAAGGCTGGCTCCCTCGCCTGCTTCATAATCCCTTCTCATCAGGCGGTTCCCAAAGAAACCCGATGAGTCAGGAAGGAAGAAAACGTGTCTGACAGAGATCTGGGGGTGGGCTGGTCTCTCTCATTGCTTCTGAAAATTCCCTCCTGTTTTGTAATGCTTAGCGATTTGATTTTTCCTCTGTTTTTGTCCTCTGTCGGCTCTCACTTTGAGAGACCCTTGTTTACCACTTGTGTAATTAGCTTTGCAGAAAGCAGGAGGTCTTCTGATGGGGAATTAGTCACTGTTGCAGAGAAGTTTAGACTTTGCTGTTATCCCCAGGAGCAGGGCAAGAAAAAGCTCCTACTCCTACTTCTAGAAGGAACCATCACTCAACTGCTTTGTTCTGGCCCCGGGGCCCATGCGTTTCCCAGGCTTTTAATTTTTACTGAACACCATCCATCAGCCTTCCCACTAAAGGCTGTGTGCCAGCTGGAGTCTCAATACAGCCAGGTGGCTTCTGGGATAGCTGCTCCTAACAGGTATCCAGCTAATCCCCCCAGGTAATTGGAAAATAGCTATAGTTGCATGAATAAAGTGCCTAGCTCTCAACACTTTCAAAACGCTAAATAGATTAAAGTATCAAGAATCCAGTCTATTTGATGGCATCTGACTCACAGAAAAGCTCCAGCAAGAAAGAAAGGTGGGGGGCCCTGCTCTACCGTGTTCTGGCATGAGACACCTGTCCTCCAGCGCAAAGCCACCATGTGCTACTATCTAAAATTGTGTTCCATTTATTATTTCGAAAGAGGTTTAAAAAAGTATTTTCTGATAAGCTTGGATTTATCCCTGGAAAGGGAATATGGGCTCTGTTACAAGACAGTAGCTTAATATCAGAAGCAGGTTGTACCAACTGTATGTAGCTGCTAGTAAATAGTAGATAAAAGAAGCTAGGAGATCTTGGTGGAAGGGCTAGGGTGGGGCGAGGAGAAGAGAAACAAATATGGTCTTGTTTCCTTTGCCTATAGAAAATAAGCCAGGAAAAAGCTAGAAACAAGAGACAGAAGTTACCTTTCCAATTACTGACATCAGCCAAACAGGATAAATAGCTCATATTAGCATGATGGTGATGATGGTAATGAAGAAAAGCAGGTATTGAGCCAGGAGGAAAACAAACAAACAAACAAACAAACAAACAAACAGAACAAGGGCTTTTGATTTCAAGCTATGCATAAGCCCCAAAGAACTGCTGTCAGAGTCCCTTTTATTTATTTATTTATTTATTTATTTATTTTTTGCGGTACTGGGGATTGAACCCAGTACCTCCGCGCTACACCCCTGGCCCTATTTTTTTATACTTTATTTTGAAACCGGGTCTCACAAAGTTGCAGAGGGCCTCACTAGGTAGAGAGAGAAAGAGAGAGACAGGGAGAGAGAGAGAGAGAGAGAGAGAGAGAGAGAGAGAGAGCGCTGAGGCTAGGCAAGAGTGCTGAGGCTAGCCATGAACCCGGATCCTCCGGTCTCTGCCTCCCAAAGTACTGGGATTACAAGCGTGCACCACCACGCCCGGCTCAGAGTCCCTTTTATGATCCAAGGGACTTTTGACTATAATAATAAGAATTTAGAGTGAGTGGAATCAATATAATTGGACAGAAAAATCAAGATTAAGATGTGATTTAAGATGGTTAACAGTGAGAAAGGTACTAAATTATACCTATTTTTGTGCTGCTTTCAGTCTTGATCTAATTATCTGTTTTAAAAATAACATAGCTTAGAACCGTATTCTTCTTTAAATATACAACAGAGCCAAAGTACCTGCCATGTTCTTGGGCATGCATTTAAGACGCTTGGCCACTGAGGGCCATCTAGTCTTCTACAGGGAAAGAATGAGAAGGGAATACATAGCTTCCCAAGCGTTAGCAGTGAAAGGTCAGAGCTAGAACATGGCAGTAAATGTTAGACTCTGCTTAACCTTGGGTCTAACAGAGGCTGTTGCTAGACATTTACAGTAGCTGCTTATATTTTGCAGATGAGAAAACAGAATCAAAACCAGAAAAAGAATATAGATTCATGATTCCCAAACTGCTCTAGGTTCCCAGGACACCACAGCAAACTCACAGGGATCCCCGTGGGACCCAGGGGTCCAGGGAAAGAGTGATTCTTGATATCTGTTGGACACCAAATGAACTCCTAGCTCAAGCTCGTTCACTATTTCAACATTAGAATGTGCTCCATTCCTTTCAAAGGTGTCTTCTCTTTGAGAGGCTGGGTATTCAGTGTTTGTTAGAAGATGCAAGTACCAAGCAGAAACCAGTGTGGAACCACGTGGGTTCCAAGACTTGAGAAGATATCCCTTAACTATGTGGCGCACACATCCTTTTCTAAGTAACTGGAATTATTTGAGAATGAAATAAAAATATTTTTTCTTTCAATTTATATGTTATTTTTTTTTCAAACAGCTCAGTTGTAGGGACCTAACTACTGGATACATGAAAATTCTGTTAGGTATTTCCTTTGGCCTAGGGCCTCTATGAAAAAATTACAGAGACATTAAAATGCTGTGAATCAGGAAGTTTGGAAGCTCTGGAGTAGAGCAATACAAATTGCATCCAATGGGCAAAAGTGGGTTTAATGGGTCTGGCTCACTGGTCAGAATAAAATAGCAGCTAGATCCCCCCCCCCCCCCCCCC
>PVJS01054486.1:0-12974 GCA_004027185.1 Glis glis | reverse complement strand
TGTGTGTGTGTGGCACTAGGGATTGAACCCAGGGGCATTCTACCTCTGAGCTACACCCCCGGCCCTATTTTTTATCCTTTATTTTGAAACCAGGTCTCACGAAGTTGTGGAGGCCTCACTAAGTAGCTGAGACTGGCCATGAACCCGGATCCTCCGGTCTCAGCCTCCCAAGTACTGGGATTACAAGCCTGCGCCACCACGCCCGGCTATCTGAAGTTTTGTCTGTTCATTTGCAACGTGGGTCTAGACAACCCCAGGCCTTCTTCAAGATGAGCAGGGTCATGAGGGGCTCTGAGTTTCCCCAGAAAGGCATGACAGGTGCAGAGGTTCTCAAAGTGGGGTCCCTGGGCCTGCGGCATTGGCATCCCCTGGGAACGTGGCAGGCGCTCTGGGGGTTGTGATGTTAATTAGCATGCCAGGTGAATCTGACACTCATCCGTGGAATGGGGGTGGCCGTCCTCCCTGCCCAGGTGGTAGGAGCACCCCGCTAGGTGGTAGGTAGAGAGCAAGCAACACCTGACATGTGGCAGACCCTTCACGAGTTCACGTCCGCCCCTCCCTGGCGTGAGACAGACACAGCCATACCTAGGAGGCTCACGTAGGCCTCGCTGACCTGGCCCCAACGCTGCGGGTGCTCCGGGGAAGATACCAGCAAGGGTTCTGCAGTACCGGCCCAGTACAGGTTGGTCCTGCCGCTGGGGAAGGGGATCCCATTGTCAGACGTGAAGATGACCAGGGTGTCATTCAGGACGCCGGCTCCGCGCAACTCCTGGAGCACAAGTCCAATCCCTGTGGGGGGCGGGGGACATGGGTTCAAGATGCAGGGACACGCACAGGGACTTGGGCACATGTGCCCACTCCCCACGTCCTCATCAGCCGCTAGACTCTGTTACTTTCTAGACCTGAAAACACCCCGGCAGTCCTTCCTGGCAGCCCGGGCCTCTCGCCCAGCACCACCCGGGGGCATCTGGGCGCTTGTTCATTCTTTGGTACCGCCATCCTGCCCACTCTGGTTTCTGTGTGTTCTGGAATTTCATATCTGCCCCATGGAACAAAAATGGACAGTCTAGGCAGACGCTGGAGGACAGGATTTCCTCTACACCCCCATTCCCGGTACCCCTCTGATTAATGGCACCAACAGAGACATGATAAAGGCACCAACCTCCTGTAGTGGGGTGAATGGTACACACCCGCCCTGCCCCAGAGATGGGTCTAACCTGTGAATGTGGCTTTATTTGGAAAATGGGACTTTGCAGAAGTAAGTTAAGGATCTTGGGACAAGATCATCCTGAAGTCCCAAGTGGACCCTCAATCCAATGGTAAGGCCCTTATAAGGGAGCAAGGGTCCTTATTTATTTATTTATTTATTTATTTGCGGTACTGGGGATGGAACCCAGGGGCATTGTACCTCTGAGCTACACCCCCAGCCCTATTTTTTATTCTTTATTTTGAAACAGGGTCTCACTAAGTTGCAGAGAACCTCACTAAGTAGCTGAGGCTGGCCGCGAACCCGGATCCTCCGGTCTCAGCCTCCCAAGCAAGGGTCCTTATAAGATGTGGAAGCACAGACAATAGCGAGGACACGCAGCAAAGAAGACCACATGAGGACACAAGCTGAGGCCGCTGGGACGCAAGCCAAGGGACGACAAGGGTTCCCGTCCCAGACTCCAGAAGAGGCCAGGAAGGGTCTTCCCGAGGGCCACAGGAGGGAACGCCGCCCCGCCTCAGGTCCGCTTCAGACTTCAGAACGGCGAGAGCACAGAGAGCTGCTGTTTTAAGCCCCCGGCTTGTGGGGCTTTGTGACGGCAGCCACACACACCAAAAACACACACCTCCCAGTTCTATGTCTGCATCTGCATAGTCTAGACAACCCCCAAGCCCCAAATCGGATCCGGATCCTTCTGCAGGAAGTGTCTGGATCCCTCACCTAACCTCTGGGCCCCTGACGGGCCAGCCCGGGAGCAGTTCTGCAGCAGGGCAGCCCCGGAGTGGGTTCTGGTGCCCCCCAGACAGGGCTGCCTCATGACTGCTGACTGCGGGCCCTGCCCAGCCCGCACAGGCCCTGCCTCCCTCACACCTGCTGCGGGCAGGACCCTCCTGGGTTGAGCCGCATCTAGCTGACGGTGTCCCAGGGTCGGGGACCGATGCCTGGGCACAGCCCACTGCCTGGGTTTCTGGAACCCACCTTGGTCCATCCGGCCGATGGTGGTGTACTGAGCAGCCAGGTCCGCGCGGGCCGCCGGGGTGTCAGGGACGAAGTAAGGCACCTGGGGAGGACAGGTGGGTGGAAAGTCAGGCTTAGAACGGGTGTGCAGGGCAGACCCGACACAGAAGAAGAGTAGGAGACAGAGGTGCCAGCCTCCTCCTGTGGGCAGATCAGCCAAACAGCTTCATCCTCATGATCCTTCATATATCCTTCATGATGTATCTGCAGGGAGCCTGGAGCCCACCCAGGAGCAGGGTCTCCTACCTGCTAACATCATAGCATCTGTGAGTGCTGGGGAGGGCAGGGTCCTGGGGGTAGGGCTGGTGGGCATCTTGGAGGCATGGGAAGGGCCTCTTACCAGCACATCCTGAGGGTTGTAAGTCTGGGGGGTCCAGTCTGGGATGCGCCCCATGCCGCTTTCCCCATTGCCAAACTTCTCACAGAAGGTTCCGTACTGAGGCTGCGAGTGCCCACAACGGTGGGGGTCATGGAAGGCCACGTAGAGGAAGAAGGGCCTGCATGTGGGGCAGGGGTCAAGGTCAAGGTCACCTGAGCTGGGCTGACCTACCACCTGGTCTGGCCAATGCCCTGACCTTCTACCCTGGAGAGCCCTGGTCTTTAGGCAGGAGCACCCTCAGCTTTGCCTACTCCCCTCTATTTAAAGTCTCCCTGGCAACCTTACTGCCTTGGTTTCCCCATGTTCCTTCTTCTTCTACCCAGACTAACTGGGAGTATCCAGCATCTTCTCCCCTCACCCCGACCCCAGATGTCTGGGCACTCCAGGAATCCCAATGGAAGACCCTGGGATGTGCGTCCAGGTTAAACAGAGAGAGATCCAGTCCTGTATGATCTCTGGGGTAATGGGGTGGGGTCTTCCCTACCCATTGTTGTCTCCCCAATGTTGAAGGTGACAATGTAGGTCCTCTTGTACGTAAGTGTTGTCACCTTCAACATTGGGGAGACAGCAATAGGTAGGGGAGTGTGATGGGGCGGGGCTTCTGTACCTGAGGTTGACAGGGGCGGGGCCTCCTGTATCTGAGTGTGATGGGGCAGGGCCTCTGTACCTGAGTGTGATGGGGCGGGGCCTCCTGTACCTGGGTGTGATGGGGGCAGGGTCTCCTGTACCTGAGTGTGATGGGGGCAGGGTCTCCTGTACCTGAGTGTAATAGGAGCAGGGCCTCAGTACCTGAGGTTGACAGGGATGGGGCCTCCTCTACCTAAGGTTGACTGGGGCGGAACCTCCTCTACCTGAGGGTGGCAGGGGCGGGGCCTCCTCTACCAGGGTGGCAGGAGCAGGGCCTCCTCTACCTGAGGGTGACAGGGGCAGCGCCTCCTGTACCTGATTGTGATGGGGCGGGGCCTCCTGTACCTGAGTGTGATGAGGGCGGGGCCTCCTGTACCTGAGTGTGATGGGGGCAGGGCCTCTGTACCTGAGTGGGATGGGGCAGGGCCTCTGTACCTGAGTGTGATGGGGGCAGGGTCTCCTGTACCTGAGTGTACTGGGAGCAGGGCCTCAGTACCTGAGGTTGACAGGGATGGGGCCTCCTCTACCTAAGGTTGACTGGGGCGGAGCCTCCTCTACCAGGGTGGCAGGAGCAGGGCCTCCTCTACCTGAGGGTGACAGGGGCAGGGCCTCCTGTACCTGATTGTGATGGGGCGGGGCCTCCTGTACCTGAGTGTGATGAGGGCAGGGCCTCCTGTACCTGAGTGTGATGAGGGCAGGGCCTCCTGTACCTGAGTGTGATGAGGGCAGGGCCTCCTGTACCTGAGTGTGATGAGGGCAGGGTCTCCTGTACCTGAGTGTGATGAGGGCAGGGCCTCCTGTACCTGAGTGTGATGAGGGCAGGGTCTCCTGTACCTGAGTGTGATGAGGGCAGGGCCTCTGTACCTGAAGTTGACAGGGGCGGGGCCTCTTCTACCCAAGTGGGATGGGGCGGGGCCTTCTCTACCTGAGTGTGATGGGGTGGAGTCTCCTCTACCTGAGGTTGATAGGGGCGGGGTCTCCTGTACCTGAGTGTGATGGGGACAGGGCCTCCTGTACCTGAGGGTGGCGGGGTTGGGGCCTCTTGTACCTGAGTGTGATGGGGGCGGGGCCTCCTCTACCTAAGGGTGACGAGGGCAGGGCCTCTTCTACCTCGGGGTGACAGGGGTGAGGTCTCCTGAGTGTGACGGGGCGGGACCTCTACCTGAGTGTGACGGGGCGGGGCCTCCTCTACCTGTCGTCCTGAGTCTGCAGGAACTTCCTGACCAGCAGCTTGATTCTTGTGATGTTCCTTCCCACCTGGAGCACAGAGCCATTCTCCTCCGTGTAGGCAAAGTCAAACGGGTACACTGTCGCGGGTCCCACATGCTTCTTCCCAATGATGCCTGGGGCAGGCAGAGGTTTGTCCAGGGTCCTCCGTCCCCTCCCACCCCTGAGCCCTCCACATGCTGCGCCCTGGGGGTGGGCACTCAGTCCTTGCCTCTCCTGCAGCCACACCCCAGCCAGGAGGCCCCGGGGCCTGCAGGCCACACGGACTGAGGGAGGCCGAGGCTCTGGACCTCCAGGGCTCTGACCAGGGGAGGGAGGTACCGGTGCCCCCCCCATTTCTCAGCTGCCGCCTCACCTGTGCGCACACCGGCCTGGCTGAGCAGCAGCGGCAGGCTCCGCACTTTGTCAAAGGAGTTGAAGTGGTGCACGTCCTGGTGCAGCCCATACATGCCATTCTGATGCTGTGGGCAAGGACATCGTGAGACCTGGGCTCCGCCAGCTGCCCTCCCACGGCTCATCCGCGGGGCCCCTGTCAGATGAGCAGCACCCTGCGAGACTTTCTCCCCCCCCCACTCTTTGTCCGACAGGTCCACAGGTCCTTCCCGTGACAGCAGGGCATCAGCAGGAAGGAAGGGAACCTGGGGGGCGTGTCCTGGGGTACCGGGTAGCTTTCATCTTGGTAAACAGCACCGCCGATTCCAATTCCTCCATTATGATCACTCATTGTAGAGTAATAAAGGCAGCATCATTTTGCTATCGCCTTTTTATTACCTCATTATTTTATATTGTAAAAGAAATAATTGCACAGCCGGGCATGGTGGCACATGCCTGGAATCTCAGTACTTGGGAGGCTGAGACAGGAGGATCACAGGTTCAAGGCCAGACTCAGCAAGTTAGTGAGACCCCGTTTCAAAATAATAAATAAAATAGGACTGGGGGTGTGGCTCAGTGGTAGAACACCCGTGAGTTCAATCCCCAGTACAAAAAAAAAAAGAAAAGAAAAGAAAGGGTAAGATGTGCTGGGCATAACCGGGCGTGGTGGCACACGCTTGTAATACCAGTACTTGGGAGGCTGAGATAGGAGGATCACAGGTTCAAGGACACCCTAGCAAGTAGTGAGACTCTTATCAACCTAGTGAGACCCTGTTTCAAAATAAAAATAAAATAGGGCTGGGGGTGTAGCTCAGAGGTAGAATGCTCCTGGGTTCAATCCCCAATACCACATACACACACACACACACAAGAAGAGCTGGGCAGGATGATGCGTGCCTGTAATCCCAGCTACTTGGGAGACTGAGGCAGGAGGATTGGAAGTTCAAGGCCAGCCTGGACAACTTTACAAGGCCCTGTCTTAAAATACAATAAAAAGGGCTGGGGACTTAGCTCAGTGGTAGAGTGCTTGCTTAGCATGTGTGAGGCCCTGGGTTTAATCCCCAGTACTGCAAAAAAAAAAAAAAACAGGAAAGTTAAGATAGGAAATGTTATCTTATGTGTATTTTACCATAATAAAAAGAACGAGAGCAAGCACCTCAACAAGGCAGCTCTGATCTCCACTGGAGCGCCCCAACACCATGGTGGCAGTGCCCAGGCTGGGGGAATGTGTGCAGGCTCCGTGACAAGCGCCTTGTGCACACAGCCATGCTCGGCCGAGCCCCGGTGACTCTGTGAGCAGTCTTTCTGTGCCTCCATTTCAGACAGGGACACTGAGGCACAGCTCTGCTGACAGGTGGGGAGTCAGAGCCTGGCCTGATCTTCAGAACCTTTGGTTGTGCCCGCCCTGGAGATGGGAGGGGAGGTGGGCAGCACCCTAGGAAGAAGGGTGTACCCTGCAGCAGAGGCCAGGACCCCGGACTCGGCCTGCCCACCCCTCGCCTCCCCTCCTGCCCTGTGCGGCCCTCACCTGGGGCAGGCCAGTGAGCAGGCTGGCTCGGCTGGGCGAGCAGCTGCTGACGGAGGTGAAGGCGTTGCGGAAGATGAGGCTGCGGCGGCCCAGCGCGTCCAGGTGAGGGGTGGCGATGGCGCTGTTGTTGTACACGCCACTCTCAAAGCCTCCATCGTCCGCTGAGGAAGGCGGGAGACATGGGGATCGGAGGTCGGGGGGAACAGCATGTGGGAGTGGGGAGACTGGGGCCCTACTGCAAAGGCTCAGGTCGCTGATGCCCAGGAGGGCAAGAAGCCTGGTGGGCATGACGCCTGAGCAGTACGACACCAGACAGGTGAGATACTCAAGCAGGCGTAATACATGAGTGGATGTTAGCAGGCAGAGATGATACCCAGGCGAACATGACACCCAACACACATGGCACCAGGTGTATGTTTTAACAGGTGGGCATGGAGTTATGGCTTGGATTTAGAATGTCCCCCTAAGCCGGGCGTGGTGGCGCACACTTGTAATCCCAGTACTTTGGGAGGCAGAGACCAGAGGATCTGGGTTCACGGCCAGCCTCAGCTCTCTCGCTCGCTCTCTCTCTCTCTCTCCCTGTCTCTCTCTCTACCTAGTGAGGCCCTCCGCAACTTCATGAGACCTGGTTTCAAAATAAAGTATAAAAAAATAGGTCCGGGGGCGTAGCGCAGAGGTAGAACGCCCCTGGGTTCAATCCCCGGTACTGCAAAAAAAAAAAAAAAGAATGTCCCCCTAGACCTCATGTAGACAAGGCAGCCACGATGGAGGCAGCGCCTGGTTGCTGAGGAGGGGTCCCTGGGGGTATGGCCGTGGGGATTATATAAGATCCTTCCTCCCCTTGCTCTGTATCTTGCTTCCTGCCTCCGTGATGCAAGAGCAGAGGCCTCGCACGCTTGTTCATGCACACTCACTCGCACGCGCGCTCTCTCCACTCCCCGCACCATGCCCTGAGCTCCGCAGACTTCACCTGGCCTAATGTGGGCTGAACTCCTGAAATCTCCACAACTGTGAACAAATAGATCTTCCTTCCTTTAAGCTGTCATCTTCAGACTTTTGGGGGTCAAAGCAGTGAGAACACAGACTGAAACACATGGTTGGCAGGGGGGCAGGCATGATACTCAACATGCTTGGTACCCAAGCATATGTTAACTGGTGATACTCAGGCAGGCATGACACCGCAGCAGCCATGCAACTTGGACATGTTACCAGGTGGTGGCCGAATGCACAGACAGGGTGCACTACTGGACAATCCTGGGCTCTGCAGAAACAGTGCAAGGCAGTAACCAGGAGTGCTGTGCCCAGGGCACATCCCACCACTGTCTCTCTCTGATGCAGAGACCTTGAAGACTGAAGAAGCAACTGAAGCCCAGAGAGGTGAGGTACAGTGCTCAAGGCCACACAGTGAGAGTGGGGAATGGGCACCTGCCTCCAAGCTCCTACAGCCACGCCAAGCTTCTTCCCTCTTCTCTGGAGTAGTGGGCGTCAGGGACACCCGGAAGAAGCCAGTGGGAACCCCCAACACTAACTTCCCCACCTGCCTCAGAGGCAGCTCACTTCTTAAACGAGGTGGACAGTGGCCTCCAGTTGGGCCACTATCCTCCACCCCCCTGGACACCCTGGGGCATGCTGGGAGAATGGGTGGAGACATGGGACGAGCAGTTTGCTGTGCATCCTGCTGCAGGCCAGGAGGAAAGGCTTCCCTGGTTCAAACCTCACCTATGGCCCTGCTATAGCTGGCGTGTGTCCACCCCAAATTCATATGTTGAAGCTAACCCTGACATGACTCTGTCGAGAGGGTCTTTAATGAAGGTTAAATGAGGACATAAAGGTGGTGCCCAGCCGGGCGTGGTGGTGCACGCTTGTAATCCCAGTACTTGGGAGGCTGAGACAGGAGGATCGCAGGTTCGCAGCCAGCCTCAGCTACTTAGTGAGGCCCTCCGCAACTTAGTGAGATCCTGTTACAAAATAAAGAATAAAAAATAGGACTGGGGGTGTAGCTTGGAGGTAGAATGCCCCTGGGTTCAATCCCCAGTACCAAAAAAAAAGAAAAGAAAAAGGTGGTGCCCAATCTAATAGGAAACAGAGAGAAGGCAGCCACACACAAGCCAGAAAGAGGGCCCTCATCCTAACCTGACCATGCTGGTACCCAGACCTCAGACTTATGAGAAGTAAGTGTTATGTAAGACACCTGGTCTGTGGTTCTTTGTTATGACAGCCCAAGCCAAGACAGGATCTAACCCCGAGGCTGCATTGCCTGGACACTGGAAAGTTCCAGCACAAATCTGTCTGGGCAGGATGGGTTAATGGGCAGATTCTTAACTAGTGTCTCTGGGAGGGGGGCTGACTAGAGAGTTGTTTATGTTGCAATTAGTTGAACAGCCTGCTCAGAGACCACAAAGTTAATCAGAAAGAGTGGGACTGGCAGCAGGCCAGACCTCAAAGGAGTTTGGGGTGTCACATGCCCAACCCTGGTCACCCAAACCGGAAGTCTCATGAGCAGCAGAGCACTGCAGGAACTTGGGGTTTCTGAGAGTGGAAGGGCAGGGGGAGAGGGTGGATGGGCAGTAGGCGGCTGTGCCCTTGGCCAGGAGAATAAAGAGCTGAGCACAGTGCTCTCGGTTCTGCAAAGGGACGATCAAGCTCACAGGTGGATAGATGAGAGCCCTGGCCGCATCTCTGGGACCCCCCTCTGGACTCTGTGGGCCTCTGAGCTCTGCAAAGCGGCCCAGCACGCTGAGCTAGGGGCCCAGAGGGTCGCCCTGGCTGCTCTATGTATAAGTTGGAGTGCAGGGTCAGACAGGGATGGGAGGCAGAAGTGGGGGCACTGGGTGCCAGGGCTGACACCCAGAGCCCGCCGCACTCTCTAAGGAGCCATCCACAGAGAGTCCGGAGGGTGGGAAAGGCAGGGGGGTGCAGGGGGCCGGGCACGCTGGGGTCAGCGCCAACCACTGGTGGGCAGGGCGAGTGGCCGCTTGGGGCGGCAACAGCGGTGCCCGGGGAGGCGGCACTCACCGAGGATCAGCAGCACGTTCCGGGGGCGCGCCCGGCAAAGCCCCAGGACCAGCAGCAGCGCGCAACAGGCGGGCCCGGGGCTGCGCATGGCGGCTTCGGCTCTGCGCGCTCGGCTGGGTCACCGGCTCGGCTCGGCCCCGCCCCGGCCCTCCCTCGGTCACGTGATCATGACCACGCCCACGCCCCGCCCCCTTCCCGGCCCCCTGCGAGTCCTGCGGACCTGGCACCGACGACACCGGGAGACCCCGAGCTGCGGCGCCTGCTGGGTGAGTCCGATCTCGCGGAGGGCGTCCCGAGGGCCGGGCTGGGGGCTGCCCCGGCGGCTCGGGGTCTCGGGGGGCGGCCGACGGGGCCAGCACGGGGCCGGACGGGGCCACCCTTGGCGGGGACCCTCCTTACAGCGTCCCCTTCCAGGACCCCGCGGCCCTGGGCCTTGCTGGGGGCTAGCAGGCTGGCCGCGGACAGTCAGCTGGCCCAGGATCCCCGTCCTGGACCTCAGGATCCGGGGCCAGCGGCACTGTGGGGGAGGGGAGGAGTGGATTTCGCTCTTTTCGGAGGCGCAGCCCTAACAGGGTAGGGGTCTGGTGCGGGCGGCTCCACGCGCAGTGGGCACCAGGATCCTAGAAGATGCTGCGCACCCTGAATTAATAGAGGAGCCCCTCGGGTTCTCTAGAATCCCTGGGGCCCCTCTAGGGCCATGCATGCTACAGGTGGGGGCTGGATAAGGAGTGGCCCCAGGATGCCAGACACCCCCCACCCCAGAGCCGCAGTCCGCCGTAGTGGGTGGAGCCCGCCATGGTGCGCACTTGGAAATCCGAAGCCCCTGGGGGCCTCCGGGCTCCCACCCACGCGCCCTGCCAGCCAGGCGAGGCGGGGGGCGCACTTTCCCGCACACAAGCGCCCTGATTTTCTCTGCGTTGCTCTTTTCAGTGCTGGTCCTGTTAAGGTCTCTAGAGAGGAAAAAATCAAATTTCTCTTTTTCCTTCTTTAGGCTTTTCACGAAGAAGTCGTTTGTCAGGCTCTTTTCTGCGGGGAGGGTCGTAGATGGAGGGAGAGAGGCACCTAGGATTTGGGCAAGTGGGGTTCAGGAACAGTGAGTGATGAGGGGCCTGGGTGGGTCTCCATCCTGAGCCCAGGCCCTCTGCACCGGGTGTTGACATCCTCTCTCAGACATCTTGGGGAATTTGACCGCTGGCTCAGACCCCTCTCTGGCTCAGACCCCTCTTCAAAGGGAAGACAGCCGGGCATGGTGGTGCACCCTTGTAATCCAAGCACTTGGGAGGCTCAGACAGGAGGATGGCAGATTCGCCGTCAGCCTCAGCTACTTAGTGAGGCCCTCCAGAACTTAGTGAGACCCTGTTTCAAAAATGAAGAATAAAATATAGGGCTGGGGGTGTAGCTCGGAGGTAGAAGAATGCCCCTGGGTTCAATCCCCAGTTCCGGGAAAAAAAAAAAAAACAAAAAGCAAAGGGAAGACAGACTGCCTGCTCCTGGACCCCTCCCTGAGACTGGGTTCTCCAAGCCCAGCCCCTGACTGCTGCTCTGTGCTCCGCCCCGCTCTAGGGATGCCCACTGCGGTGAACGCGCTGGGTCAGGCCAGGTCTCCGGGCTCCACCATGGCCCCCAGCACCTGTTGCTGCTCCCCTGCGGCCCTGCAGCGGAGGCTGCCCATCCTGGGGTGGCTGCCCGACTACTCCCTGCAGTGGCTGAAGATGGACTTCATAGCCGGGCTCTCGGTGGGGCTCACGGTCATCCCACAGGCGCTGGCCTATGCAGAGGTAGCCGGACTCCCGCCCCAGGTGAGGCGTTTGGCCCCACGGCCCACCCAGAGGCAGGGCAGAAACCGTAGTACCAAGTCCAGGCACCCTCACAGGTCATACCCCAGGCACCCAAGGAACCCTTGGTCAGTAAGCGGTAACATGTGACTGCCTGTGGACACCCATGGCTCTGGATTGTCCTGTTGGGGCCAGAGGGATGACTCATGGTGGCCTTAAGAACACTTCCTCAGGCCCCCAGACATAAGCACACAGGCCTTCGAGCTCCCTGCAGGCAGCACTAGCCCCCACTTCATCTGGTCCTCGACTCCCCAATGCCCTAGTGGGTGCTGATAGAAAAAAACGCCCCATTGACTACAGGTCCGCAGTGGTGGTTGGTGGAGGGTGGGTGGTACGCCCTGCCTCTGTACTGGGGTGCCCAGGTAAGGCAGCAACACCCATGGGTCCCCGGCACTTGCACATGGACACCAGGACAGGTGGACGGGCCCCAGGGCCTCTGCGTGCTCACCGCTGTCTTTCCCTGACAGTACGGCCTCTACTCTGCCTTCATGGGATGCTTTGTGTATTTCTTCCTGGGGACATCCCGGGATGTGACTCTGGGCCCCACGGCCATCATGTCCCTCCTGGTGTCCTTCTACACCTTCCACGAGCCCGCCTATGCTGTGCTGCTGGCCTTCCTGTCCGGCTGTATCCAGCTGGCCATGGGGTTCCTGCGTTTGGGTAAGACTCTGCCTTCCTGCTGTGGGTGGGAGGGGCTTCAGTTCTGCTTTTCCTAGGGCACCAAGGCATGCTGGGAATGACTTTGACCTCAGCATTTCCTCCTTGTATGTGTGGGGGGAGTGCCCTCAGCCCCCAGCCCCACTGTATTCTGCGTAGAGGCCAGTATACCTGGAGAAGTAGCAGGACTCAGACCCTAGACTGCCTTTCCTGCCCTCCAAAAGCAGTCCAAATAGAATGCGCCCCACAATGTCTGCTCCTCAGTCCCACCCATGCTGGCTCGCCTGGCGACAGCCACCCCGCCCTCTAGACCCAGTAGAGCTGGGACCAGCTCAGTGTCCCCTCTTGGCTTCCAGGGTTCCTGCTGGACTTCATCTCCTGCCCTGTCATTAAAGGCTTCACGTCCGCTGCTACCATCACTATCGGCTTTGGACAGATCAAGGTAGGTGTGGTGCCCACCAGGACTCTGTCCTCGGGTCACTGCGAATTGGCACACGGGAACTTGGGAGCAGGAACGAGGCCAGACCTCATATTTGCAGCCAGTAAACATTTGATGTGGGATTACTTACCTCTGTAGACCAAGAAGCACATGATACCGGCCCCCCCTTAATAAAATGACCCTCCTGGGGGAAATGTTGAGTAATGGTCAGATTTTATAGCAGATTTTGGGGGGCCTGTATGTGCACCCCCAACTCCCACCGAGTTTTCATGCCAGGGTTATTAGAACAGAATGGTTCTGCCAGGCATGATGGTGCACGCCTATAATCCCAGTACTTGGGCGACTGAGACAGGAGGGTCACAGGTTCTAGGACAGCCTCAGCAAGTAGTAAGACTCTCATCAACCGGGTATGGTGGCGCACGCTTGTAATCCCAGTACTTGGGAGGCTGAGACCGGAGGATCTGGGTTCACAGCCAGCCTCAGCTGCTTAGTGAGGCCCTCTGCAACTTAGACCCTGTTTCAAAATAAAGAATAAGCCGGGCGTGGTGGCGCACGCTTGTAATCCCAGTACTTTGGGAGGCAGAGACCGGAGGATCCGGGTTCGCGGCCAGTCTCAGCTCTCTTGCTCTCTCTCTCCCTGTCTCTCTCTCTCTCTCCTTAGTGAGGCCCTC
>PVJS01054485.1:0-12945 GCA_004027185.1 Glis glis | reverse complement strand
ACCGCGAAAAAAAAAAAAAAAAAAAAAAACAGTAACAAAATGCGCATCATGGCAGATGCCTGTAATCCCCGTACCTGGGAGGCCAAGACAGGATTCTAGGTTTGAGGACAGCCTCAGCAATGTGTTGAGACTTCTAGCAACCTAGCGAGACCTGTTTCAAAACAAAAAAAGGGTTGGGGTGTAGCTCAAAAGTAGAATGCCCCTGGGTTCAATCTTCAGTACTTTACACACACACCCAAACAATCAACAACAACAACAAAAAAAAAACAGTAGGGCAGGCGTGGTGGTACAAGTTTGTAATCCCAGTACTTGGGAGACTGAGTCAGGAGGATTACAGGTTCAAAGTCGTTCTCGGCAATTTAGTGAGGCTCTCGGCAGCCTAGTGAGACCCTGTTTCCAAATAAGAAATAAAATCGGGCTGGGGGTATAGCTTGGAGGCAGAATGCCTCTGGGTTAGATCCCTAGTACTAAAAAAAAAAAAAAACCCAGCAACAAGAAAAGACCTAAACAATATGGCAATGTAAACTAAAGCTGGATGGTGAACATATTATTATTCATTATTAGGTTATTTTTTATGTGCTTGAAATATTTCTTTTTGTGAGTGTGTGGTTTGAGGATTGAACCCAGGGGTATTCTATCTCTGAGCTATACCCCTAGCCCTATTAAAAAAAAAATTTTTTTGCGGTACTTAGGATTGAACCCAGGGGCATTCTACCTCCGAGTTACACCCCCCAGCCCATTTTTTATTCTTTATTTTGAAACAGGGTCTCACTAAGTTGTGGGGGGCCTAAGTTGCTGAGGTTGGTGGTGAACCTGTGATCCTCCTGTCTCTGCCTCCCAAGTACTGGGATTACAGACATGTATCACCACGTCTGGCTTTATGTGCCCGAAATATTTAATAAATTTTTTTTTAATTATGAAGTCACTGGGTGTGATGGCAAACTTCTGTAATTCCAGCTACCGGGGAGGCTTTGGCAGGAATATCACAAGTTCAAGTTGCCTGGGCAACTTAGCAGGATCCTGTCTCAATATAAAAAAATAATAAAAATATCTAGGGATATAGCTCAGTGGTAGAGTACCTACCTGCCTAGCACTCCAGAGTCCTTGGGTTTGATCCCCAGTACCACAAAAATAAGTAAATTATAAAGTGGCAAAGATACAATGAGAATACTCTTAAGTTTCCCTTGTAAAATACACCTGGCTTAGTAGGAAACTTCTACTAGACCCTGCTGATTTAGAAATCATCCAATATGCTGTAATTAACACAGCATTCAACCATACTGTCACTAAACTAATTAAAGACCAGACTGGATAAACATCTGAAATATCAGGCAGCAGGGCAAGGTGGCGCACACCTGTAATCCCGGTACTTGGGAGGCTGAGACAGGAAGATTGCACGTTCGCAGCCAGCCTCAGCAACTTAGTGAGGTTTTCAACAAGTTAGTGAGACCCTATTTCCAAATAAAAAATAAAATAGAGCTGGGCGTGGTGACGCAGGCTTGTAATCCTAGTACTTGGGAGGCTGAGACTGGAGGATCCAGGTTCGTGGCCAGCCTCAGCCACTTAGTGAGGCCCATCGCAACTTAGCGAGACCCTGTTTCAAAATAAAGAATAAAAACAGGGCTGGGTGTGTAGCTCGGAGGTAGAATGCCCCTGGGTTCAATCCCCAGTACCGCAAAAAAAATAATAATGAAAAAATAAAATAGGGCTGGGGGTATAGCCCGGAGATAGAAGGCTCCTGAATTCCACCCCCAGTACTACCAAGAAAATATAGATAGATAGATGATACAAAGAAAATATAGATAGATAGATGATAGATAGATAGATATCAGGCAAATTCTGCAAGTTAATGGTCACTGAAATTTCTTGTATATAGAGGCTCTGGATTAAAATCCAAAAATGTTTACTCACTTGAAGTCTCTGAACCTCAATACAGATGAGAACACTCATTTGAAAAAAAGGAGGATAGCTCAGTATTGTGGCACAGGCCTATAATAACTACTTGGGAACTTGAGACAGGAGCATCACAGGTTCCAGGCCAGCAATGTAGTAACTTAGCAAGACCATGTTTCAAAATTAAAATAAATTAATAATTAAGGGCTGGAAGTGTAGCTCAATGGTAGAATGCCCTTGGTTTCAATCCCCTATTCCAACAAAAGTTGATATTCAATGAATTTGCAAAAGAGGAAAACCCTCTGATAAAATTGGAGCTCTTAAGATGAAGTACCACAAGACAGCCTTAGTTACTTCTCTGTCATTCTACCACGGTCTGCCTTTCTTGGTACTTGCCTGGTAACCGCCCCTTAAAATATGGGGACCCTTTATTTTTTAAGAATATTTTTCCCATTTCCCAATTCTGATTCTTCTGCTCCCCATCCTGTGTGACCCTATTCTGTCCTTCCACATCTCTCTCACCTGTCCACCCCCTTCTTTGCACTTCATTGTACCACCCCCTCTCTCTGTTCTGTAACCTCCCGGTTGCAACCTCAGAAACGGGTTCCCTATCTATTTTTACCTTACCTCAGAAAACCTACTGCCTTAGTGCACAAAGCCTTCTTCAGGCCACTAAAACTGAAACACCAGATGCAACCCCACATCCTCTTTCAAGGTCTAAAACCAAAACCATTACCCAGCTGGGTCTGACAATCATGGCCAAAAGCAAGGACTATTTCCAAAGAAAAGGATTTCCTATTGGCCTTTTGATTTCTAACATCTCCCAAATACAATACATGTGAAGCACACAGCACAAAAGGCTTTGTTATCATACATAAAACGGGCCCAACATTTTTCAAAACTCAAAGTGAACTAATATTATCTGTAAGAAGTCTGTAACTCCCTTTGAGGTAACTGGAAACACTGTAGGGCAGAAAAACCAGCCAGAGCTGGAAATCTCTGCTTTAGGTAACATTTCACTAGATTAGGGTGCCAGGACTCTCCTCCCACATGGGTAGAAAGCAGATACTATTTAAAGCTGGATCGACAGGTTTTCTTTTAAGGAGAAAATGTTTAAAAAAAAATTTTTTTTTGACAGGAGCCCCTAACAAATCCACACACACACACACCAAAAAAAAAAAAAACAACCTTGGAGATCAGGTTAGGGAAGCCGGTGAGCAATTCAATCCTTCTTGACCCTCTCCAGAGCTCACACACTGTAGTGCTAAGTGCCTCCCTCTGTCCATTCACTGAGGACCAGGTGGGAGGGTAACCCAGGTCTACCTTTCCAAGCAGACAGCCGGGCCTCCCCCTGCTTTCCTCCACAAATACGACGGCCGCGAGGCGGCGCCGCACTCCGGGCGGGGCCTTTGCGCTTCTCCCTTCTCCGAAACCAGAATTCCCGCCTCCCGGAGGAAGGAGGGCGAAGCGCGGGCTTTCTCCCCGCCCCTCCCCCCGTAGGGGCAAAATCGGCCCCTCCGCCGGGAAGGCCGGGCCGGGGCGGGCTCCCTCTCCCGGGATGGCCGCCGCACCTCGGCGGCCGGGCCCGCTCTCCCGGGAGGCGGGTCATCCTCGCCCGCCCTCGCCCGCCCCGAGCTGCCGAAAGTCCGCGATCCTCCTTCTCCCTAGCAACATCCTCCCGCTGGGCGGGCAGGGGGCAGACACATCCCCGGCCACGCCGCCCCCTCCCCGCCGGGCAGGGCGGCCGACATCACTCCCAGCCTCTCGGGGACCAGCCAGCCTCCCTCCCCTCGGCAGGGTGAGGGGCGTCGCTCGCCCTCCGACGTGAAGGTGGGGGGCAGGGACGTGCCCGCCACCACCTCAGGAGCGAGGAGCCCTTCGCCGGCAGGGCCAGGGCCTCCCGATCCCTCAGCGGGGCGGACGGCGTGCGCGGCCCCCGGGAGAAGCAACAGGCGCCCCCAACCCCCGCCCAGCCGAGGAATGCCGACCCTGCATCCCTCCCGCTCTTCACCTCCGGAAGCCGGGCCAAAGCCTGGGCGAACGACTGCGCCTCACTCCGCCCCCTGCGCCATTTTATCGCCCCCTCCCCGACCTCCCCCACCCCGAGGCAGCCGGGCCAACGCCAGGGGGAGGGCAAACAGGCAGTGATTGGCAGGAAACCGCCCCGCCTCCCAGGGGGTTGCGCCCCGCGCAGACGCCGCAGCCCCGCCCTCCGCACCGCCTATCCCGCCGGCTGGCTCCGCCCTTTCCCGTCTCATCGACCCGTTCGACTCTCTCTTGCTCCTGTCTCTTTCCCGGACACTTCTCGACAGAGAAGGGTCCAGGCCAAGCAAGACGAGTGACGAGCTCAGCTGATGCAACCTGGCGAGACTCGCGTGACAGTTCCCGGCACGCGGCGGCGGCGGCGAACGAGGAAGAGGCGCAGGTGCCGGCTGAGCGCGGGAAGCACGGGTGGCGGAGACATGGGGGACGCTCCCAGCCCTGAAGAGAAGCTGCATCTTATCACCCGGAACCTGCAGGTCGGGCCTCGGGGTTGGAATGCGCCGTCGGGGACTGGGGGACCTAGGACCGGTGATCCTGAGTCCCACTACCGACCTAAGTGTGTGGGGCGGGGGACTCCGCACCGGGGCAGCTCCGAGAGAGGCTGCAGCCCTCACGGCTGGTCGTTCAGTCAGTCAAACAGCCATTCCCTAAGTGCCACGGGAATCACTGTGGGCTCGCCTCTCGTGTGCAATTGTCTTGTGTTGGAGTCAGGTTTTGAATCCAGGGTTCCTACCCCACCCACCCTATTATGTGCCAGGCAAGGGGGTAGGGAGGATATGTCAGGGGTCTGCCCTCCCAGAGCTGGCCTGGAGGAGATCAGACCTTAAAATTGACCCATAAGCCAAACCATTCTAGTTGAAACAAGTACTGTAACTTACTATACATGGGGCTTTGGCAGGAAATATGGGGAGGAAAGGTTCTCACTAAAGAAGTGACCTCTGAACTCTGGTGTGAAGAAATAGATCACCCCTCACTCCACAAATGTTCCTACTGTTACCAAGAACTGCGGGAATGGCAGTTAACCACAGGAAGAAGGAAAAATGGGGGAAGAGTATTTCAGATAGAAGAGTATTGACAAGATTCAGAAGGAAGAATACTGTGGTTCAGAGAGAAGGCTAATTTGGCTGCAGTGAACAAAGTGCCTATCAAACACTTAATATTTGTCTTGTTCATTCCCTTGCCTTTCTTCAAGCCTCTGACTATTGTCACTTTATTGGGAAGGCTTTTCTTTTCTTTTTTTGTTTTGTTTTTCCGTGCTGGGGTTCAACCAAGGGTAGGCAAGTGCTCTACCACTGAACTACATCCCCATCCTTTTTACTTTTTTGTGTGTGTGTGGTACTGGGGATCAACCCCAGGAGTGCTTTTACCTCTGAACCATATCCCCAGCCCATTTATTTATTTATTTATTTATTTATTTATTTATTGAACTGAAAGTGTTTAATTGCAGAAATCTGGCCAAGGTTCCAGTTGTGTGGCCCCAGCTGAGGGAGGCCCAGCCCTTTTATTTATGTATTTATTTATTCATTTATTTATGTGGTACTGGGTATTGAACCCAGGGGTGTTCTACCTCCAAGCTACACCCCCAGCCCTGTATTTTGTCACAGGGCCTCACTAAGTTGCTGAGGACCTCTCTAATTTGCTGAGGCTGGCCTCAAACCTGTGATCCTCCTATCTCAGCCTCCCAAGTACTGGGATTACAGGCATGCGCCACCAGGCCCAGCTATTTTTTCATTTTGAAACAGAATCTCACTAAGTTTCCCATGCTGGATTTGAACTTGTGATCTTCCTGCCTCAGCCTCCTGAAGAGTTGGGATTATAGGCCTGGGCCGCTAGGTAGGCCTTTCTTGAGAATTTAATAACAAACTCCCTGTCACTAGAACTGTCTCCCCTGCTCTACATTTTTTTTTCCTGTTGTTCCTAGATAACTCTTAATCACCATCTGATATACTACATATTTTACTTGTTTATTTATTTGGGAAAGGTAGGCAGGAACCAAGTCATAAGGACCTTGTACGCTTTATTCTGCAAGCCCAATTTATTTTGAAACAGGATCTTGGTAAGTTGGTGAGTCTGGCCTCTAACCTGTGATTCTCCTGTCTTAGCCTCCCAAGTACTGGGATTATAGGGGTGTGCCACCATGCCCAGCTCTGTAAGCCCGATTTTTGTGTGTGTGTGTGGTACTGGGGATTGAACCTAACCTAGGGGCATTTTACCTCCAAGCTACACACCCCAGCCTTATTTATTTTTTTTTTTTGAAACAGGGTCTCACTGGGTTGATGAGAGTCTCACTACTTGCTGAGGCTATCCTCGAACCTGCAATCCTCCTGTCTCAGCATCCCAAGTACTGGGGATTATAAGCGTGCACCACCACGCCCATTTTACAAGCCCAATTTAAAACTGGGCTTTATTCTAAGAGTAGTGATATATCACTGGGCTACAGCTTGGTATATATGTATATGTATGTATGTATGTATATATGTATATATTATCTTTGTGATGTAATTCACATACTATAAAAAATCCTTTTATGCTATACAGTTAGGTCAAGGTTGTACACCCATGACCACTATCTAATTCCAGAACATTTTCATCCCCCTCACAAAAATAAGCTTGTATGCCGGGCGTGGTGGCACATGCTTGTAATCCCAGTACTTTGGGAGGCGGAGACTGGAGGATTCGGGTTCCCGGCCAGCCTCAGCTCTCTCTCTCTCTCTCTCTCTACCTAGTGAGGCCCTCTGCAACTTCGTGAGACCCGGTTTCAAAATAAAGCATAAAAAAATAGGGCCAGGGGTGTAGCGCGGAGGAAGAATGCCCCTGGGTTCAATCCCCGGTACCGCAAAAAAAAAAAATAAGCTTGTATGATTAGCAGTCACAGCCCTAAGGAAACACTGATCTACTTTTGCCCTTTCTGGACATTTCATATAAATACAATATGTGCTTCTTTTGTTTAGCATAATTTTTTTTTTCCACTGGGGATTGAACCCAGGGGCATTCTATCTCTGAGCTACATCCCCAGCCCCCCCTTTTTTTTTACGGTACTGAGGATTGAACTCAGAGGCATTCTACCTCTGAGCTACACCCCAAGCCCTTTTTTTTATTCTTTATTTTGAAACAGGGTCTCATTAAGTTGCCAAGAGTCACCCTAAGTAGCTGAGGCTGGCTGCAAACCTGCCATCCTCCTGTCTCAGCCTCCCAAGTACTTGAATTACAAGCATGCACCACCACGCCCGGCTTATTCTTTTTTTATTAAACAGGGTCTCACTAAATTGAGGAGGGCCTCACTAAGTTACTGAGGCTGGCCATGAACCTGTGATCCTTCTGTCTCAGCCTCCCAAGTACTGGGATTACAAGAGTGTGCCACCATGCCCGGGCCCCCCGCCCTCTTATTTTTATTTTGAAACAGGATCACGCTGAGTTGCTAAGAGTCTTCATAATAAGTTGCAGAAGCTGGCCTTGAACCTGAGATCATCCTGTCTCAGCCTCCCTAGTACTGGGATTACAGGCATGCACCATGGCTCCCGGCTCACTTAGCATAATGTTTTTAAGGTTCATCCATGTTTTTGTAGCTATCAGATTTTCATTCCTTTTATGACTGAATTTCCACTATATAGATATACCACATTGTGTTTACCCATTCATCAGTTGATGGGCTTTTGGATCATTCCATTCACAGTTTGATTGAGTGTGTGTGTGTGTGTGTGTGTGCGCACTACTGGGGATTGAACACAGGAGCGTTCTACCTCTGAGTTACACCCCCAGCCCTATTTGATTTTTTATTTTGAAACAGGGTCTCACTAAGTTGCAGAGGGCCTAAATTGCTGAGGCTGGCTGAGAACCTGCTCCACCACGCCTGGCTCATAGCTTGGTCTTAACTGGAGAGTTATGCATGCTTCCTCCTAGCCAAATCCTGTGCTTCCTAGCCTCTCTCCACAAAGCAGTGTTTGTTGGGGACACAGGATACACAAAGCCTATGAAATTGACTCACTCAGGGTATTCGGGTTTTTTTTTGTTTTGCTATACTAGAGAGGGAACCCAGGGCTGCTCTGCCACTGAGCTACATCCCCTGCCTTTTCAAAATTTTATATTGAGACAGGGAGTCAATAAGTTACCCAGGCCGTACGTGGTGGCGCATGCTTGTAAATCCCAGTACTTGGGAGGCTGAGACCAGAGGATCCAGGTTTGCGGCCAGCCTCAGCTACTTAATGAGGTCCTCTGCAACTTAGTGAGACCCTGTTTCAGAATACAGAATAAAAAATTGGGTTGGGGGTATAGCTTGGAGGTGGACTGCCCCTGGGTTCAATCCCCAGTACCGGAAAAAAAATAATAATGTTACCCAGGCTGGCCTCAAACTTGTGGTCCTCCTGATTCAGCCTCCCAAATTGCTGGGATTATAGGCATGCACCACCACACCCAACTGCCTCAGGTTTTAGAGGATAACTGTTGTGTTCCTTGGGTACTAAGAACCCTCCAAGGTCCTGACAGGAGCTCTAGAAGATGCAGATCCTCTACCAAAAGACTTGGAGCACAGTATGTTAACAATTCCTGCTAAAAGATTATTCAAACCAGCAAAATAGTTTTTGTCTGTTATGGTTTCTAACAGCCTCCCAAAACCATCACTTGAAGAAACACTGAAAACTTTTTTACCAGGGTATACTGGCCTACTAGGATTTTTCTAGTATTGCCTTAAGGCAAAAGGAAATCAAGGTTTTATTTATTTATTTATTTTGCGGTACTGGGGATTGAACCCAGGAGCATTGTACTTCCGGGCTACACCCCCAGCCCTATTTTTATTCTTTATTTTGAAACAGGGTCTTACTAAGTAGTGGAGGACCTCACGAAGTAGCTGAGGCTGGCCACAAACCCGGATCGTCCAGTCTTAGCCTCCCAATTACTGGGATTAGAAGTATGCGCCACCACGCCCGGCTGAAATCAAGGTTTTAAACAAAGCCAGGTATAGTGTCAGGCAAATGTAGTCTCAGCTACTGGGGAAGTTGAGGTAGAAGGATTGCTTGAGCCCAGGAATTTGTTTTTGTTTTGTTACGGTACTAGGGATTGAACCCAAGGGTGCTCTACCACTAAGCTATCTTCCCAGCCTTATTTATTTTTTGAAATCGGGTCTAAGTTTCCCAGACTGGCATTGAACTTGCCATCCTCCTATCTCAGCCTACCAAGGATGGGGATTACAGGTGTGCACCATCACACCCTGTGAGCCAAGGAGTAAAAAATAGCCTGAGCAACAAAGCCTAGACCCTGTCTCAAAAAAATAAAGTTTTAAGCCTGGCGTGGTGGCACATGCCAGTACTTGGGAGACTGAGACGGGAGGGTCACAGGTCAACCACATCAACTTAGTGAAACTCTCAGCAACCTAGTGGGACCCTGTTTCAAAATAAAAAGGCCTGGGGGTGTAGCTCGGAGGTAGAATACCCCTGGGTTCAATCCCCAGTACCACATACACACACACACACACACACACACACACACACACACACACAAATGAATGAGTTAATCAGATTTTGAGGTGTTTTTTGGGGGTTGGATTTACTGAGGATTGAACCTACAGGCGTTCTATGTCCGAGTCATACCCCAGCCTTATTTTTATTTTAAAACAGGGTCTTGCCAGGTTGATGAGAGTCTCATTACTTGCTGAGGCTGTCCTCAAACCTGTGATCCTCCTGTCTCAGCCTCCCAAGTACTGGGATTATAGGCGTGCACCACCATACATGGCTAGATTTTGAGGTGTTGTGTTTCTTTTTTTTTTTTTTTTTTGGTACTGAGGATGGAACCCAGAGGCATTCTACCAAAAGGCTATACCCCCAACCCAATTTTATTTCTTATTTGGAAATAGGGTCTCACTAAGTTGCAGAGGGCCTCGCTAAGTTGCCAAGGCTGGCTTCGAACCTGTTATTCTCTTGTCTCAGCCTCCCAAGTACTGGGATTACAAGCATGTGCCACCACACCCGGCTTAGATTTTGAGTGTTAGAGAGAAGCCAGGCATGGTGGCACATGTCTGTAATCCCAATATTTGGGAGGCTGAGACAGGAGAATTACAGGTTCGAGGTCAACCTCAGCAACTTAGCTAAACCCCATTTCAAAAAAAGACGGCTGAGGGTATAGCTCAGAGGTAGAATGTCCCTGAGTTCAGTCCCCAATACCACAAAAACAGAAGATGATGATGACGAGGAAAGTGCCTCAATGTGGGAGTAAAGACTAAAAAGTATTCATTGAAGTTAGCAGCCTGGAGGTCCTCTGTTATCTTTGCGAGAATATGTGTGATATGGTATGGAACTCACACTGGAATGGGAGATGAAGAAATAGAGACCAGAAGAGACAGGAAAATGATTTAGAAGAGGTAGCTGGAGGGGAAGATGCCCCCACCCCTCTCCTCAGTGTCATTTCACAGGAGGAGCGCCAACAGCAGCCCAGGTTTAGGTTGACTGCACTGAGAGCTGACTTCTATGTTGGCTCTGAGCCTGGACCCCCGGGACACATGCCTTTGTTTTCCATGTCTCCGGGTGTAAAGGATGAGCAAAGTGGGGCACCAGCATTAACCAGCTCTTCTGCTTCCACCACAGGAGGTTCTGGGGGAAGAGAAGCTAAAGGAGATACTGAAGGAGCGGGAACTTAAAGTTTACTGGGGAACTGCAACTACAGGCAAGCCACATGTGGCTTACTTCGTCCCCATGTCCAAGATTGCGGACTTCTTGAAGGCAGGATGTGAGGTGAGATCTCATGCTAACAGCCAAGCAGTTGCCCTTGGCGAATGACCAAAAGAGAGACTGATAAGGGTGGGGCGGGGTAGGGAGGGGAGATGGGTTGGATGTACTGAGACAAATTCACATTTTGATGTTCCCTTATCCCTTATGTCTAGGTAACAATTCTGTTTGCGGACCTTCACGCCTACCTGGATAACATGAAAGCCCCGTGGGAACTTCTAGAACTCCGAACCAATTACTATGAGAATGTGATCAAGGCAATGCTGGAGAGCATTGGCGTGCCCTTGGAGAAGCTCAGGTTCGTCAAAGGCACTGATTACCAGCTCAGCAAGTAAGTGCTTGATCATCTACTCTCCTCGTGACCCTGGTGCTTCTAGCTAATTACAGACTTGGAGAGTCCAGGCACTCTTTAAATTTGGACTAGAAACTATTTGGAACTACTGGCTTTTTTTTTTGTTTTGTCTTGTTTTATTTTGTTTCATGGTACTAGGGATTGAACCCAGGGACATTCTCCCTCCGAGCTCCACCCCCAGACCTTTTTATTTTTTGTTTGGAAACAGGGTCTCACTAGGTTACTGTGAGTATTGCTATGTTGCTGAGGCTGTCTTCAAACCTGTGATCCTCCTGTCTCAGACTCCCAAGTATGGGATTACAGGCTTGCGCCACCACGCCCAGCTTGGCACTACCTGTTAAGAACCATTAAGCAATGTATACGCTTTGTCCTTTTACTTCATGCAGCAAAAATGTACCTAGTAAAATGCCTAGGTATGTCTATTTGCTGGAGATAGAAATGTAACCATAACAAAGGCCTTGGCCTTCAAAGCCTACAGCATATGGAAGAGGAATGGTGAATGATCCACCTTCCGTTTCTTTGCTCAGCCTGAGCAAGTAATGATCAGAGAATGTAAAGGAAATAATGTAAAGGAAGCTGGGCACGGTGGTGCGTGCCTGTAATCCCAGTACTTGGGAGGCTGAAACAGGAGGATCACAGGTTCGAGGCCAACCTCAGCAACCTAGTGAGACCCTAGGTTTCAAAATTTAAAAAAATTTGGGCAGGGGTGGAATGCCCTTGGGTTCAATCCCCAGTACAAAAAAAGGAAAGGAAAGGGAGGAGAAATGGTCACCTCCACAACAATTCTTCTTGCTTCTTTTCTTTGTCAATTATATTCATATTTGTAATATTAGCATAGTATAATTTTGAATGTTTTTTTTATTTTTTGGTTTTGGTTGGTTGATTTTTTGTTCTTCTGTGGATAGTACTCAAGGCCTCAGGAGTGCTAGGTAAGTACTCTACCACTGAGCCATATCACCAAGCCTTGTAATTTTTTTTTTTTTGACAGAACTGGGGATGGAACTAGTGAGACCCTGTTCCAAAATAAAGAATAAAAAATAGGGCTGGGGGTGTAGCTTGGAGGTAGAATGTCCCTGGGTTCAATCCCCACTACAGCAAATGGATGGATGGATGGATGGATGGATGAATGAATGAATATAAACACATATAAGAAATAAAAAATAAAATAATATAGCCGGGTGTGGTGGTACATGCCTGTAATCCTAGTACTTGGGAGGCTGAGACAGGAGGATTGCAGGTTCCAGGACAGCCTCAGCAAGTAGTGAGACTCTCATCAACCTACTGAGACCCTGTTTCCAAACAAAAAAATTAAAAAAACAGGGCTGGGATGTAGCCCGGAGATAGAATGCCTCTGGGTTCCATCCCCAGTACCACAAAAAACAAAGCAAACAAACAAAAAAATGATATAGTATTTACATATAACCTAAGCATATCTTCCTGCATACTTTAAATCATCTCTACACTGCTTATAATACCTAATACAATGTAAATGCTGTGTAAATACTTGTTATACTGTATTGTTTAGGGACTGATGACAAGAAAAAAGGAGTGCATGTTCAGTACAGAAACAAATTTTATTCCAAATATTTTCAATCTGTGGTTGGTTGAATCCATAGATATGGGACTCATGGATGTGGAGGGCTGAATATATTTGATACTGTAAGTAATCTAGAAGTGGTTTAAACTGTACAGGAGGATGTGTATAGGTTATGTGCAGATACTGTACCTTTTTTTGTGTGTGTGTTGTACTGGGGATTGAACCCAGAGGCATTCTACCTTCGAGCTACAACCCCAGCCTGATTTTATTTCTTATTTGGAAACCAGGTCTACCTAAGTTGCTGAGGCTGTCCTCCAACCTGCGATTCTCCTGTCTCAGCCTCCAAGTACTAGGATTACAGGTGTGCACCACCACGCCTGGCTACTGTACCTTTTTTTTTTTTTTTT